>JAYJMC010000350.1:1966386-1977524 GCA_036873965.1 Neoagarum fimbriatum | reverse complement strand
CTGCTGACCCATCAGCACCATCAGTCGGGAGAGCTGCGAAGAGGACAGCCAACCCAAGAAGGAGCGAAGAGGCCGCCGCTATTCTTCTTTTGATGCATGCCTGTAGCCCGCAGGCCAGTTCGCCGTTGAACGCCAGCTTCAGGTCTGCTAGTCTCTCTTAGTTTCTACTCTGGACTCAAAGCCGCCCCCAACCCGCTTCAAAATGCAATCTTTTAGTTCTGGAAGATTCCCTATGGATCTGCAAGCTGCAGCAACACCAAAGGTGCTATGTTCGACATGGCGAGTGTTCAACCCACAGAGCAGCCACGCACCTCCCTGCCGGGATCGAGGGGGGCAGAACACATGCCTCGACATACCTCTTGCGTATGTCTGCCGGAGTGCTCCGTCTCGCGAGCAATGGCGACTGGTGCTGGACGATGTGCTCTCGAAGCTTAAAAATATATTTGAAAGTTGGATTCGTGAGAGCTCGAAGATCAGACTGGCTTGGGCTGTGAGCTACTCATACTGATCAACTGATGCCATGATTCTCAGGTGGGAGTACAACAAATGGTACACCTGGTGGGGATCGGTGGGCGCGAGTTCACGGTGGGCAGATTGGCCGGCTGTCGTAGCCCCTTCACGGAGTCGACGCTGACTGCTCTGGGTCTCTCGTAGCCAGAGGTCGTACGTACGAATTTGAAATTAAATTCAAAATCATGGAAAACACGAAAACATCCCGCCACACCCAAAACACACCACGAAATCCACAGCAGCCCGGGGACCACGACCACCTCCAGACGGCATGTGACGAAACACGTCCCACGCGTTAGCCCATACTCGCCCGCTTCCATATATCCCAGGTTTGTATAAATCGGCCTCGTACAACTCTCGCAATCAGCAAAAACCACGAAATACACAGTACACAGCAGACAGACAGACAGACGGACAGACAGACAGACAGACAGACAGACAAAGGGCCATTCCTATCGAACAAAAAAATCACGATTCGTGACATTTTTGCCATGAATCGTGATTTTTTATGTCATGATTCGTGACAAAAAAATCACGAATCATGACATCAATTTTTCTAGCTTTAAAAAAAAAAACATGTCACGATTCGTGACATCGTGTCATGGCTCGAAATATGCCTGATCAAGGCACTACGTAACCCCCGCGGAACCCAACGGCCAACGGTATCCGAAGGCCGGTATCGGAGCATGACAGACTCTGCTTCGTACGCCGATTGCGGACAATGAGCGGCTGCCCTATAAGAAACCGCTAGGCGCGGGCTAACGAGCACGATGCGGCCACGAAACCTCGAGCAGGAGGAGAAACAGCACGAAGAGTGAAAATATTCTGAGAACCTCACGGGCCCGGCCGGGCAGACGACCCGTGATATTGGAATCTCGCGGGCTCGGCCGGGCCGACAGCGCGGGAGATTCGTGGGTGGCTGGCCGGGTGGGTGGGTAGGTGGGTGCAGCTCACCGGCCGAGCCGGCCCGGTCGGCACCGGCCCCAGCGGCGAGAGTTGGCCCCACACACGCAAAGACCCAAAGACCCATGGATTTGAAAATATCACGAAACGTGACATGTATCAGTGTTTTCGTTAGAACTGAAATGTCAGGAATAGTGATATCTTGTCATGCTCAAATGTCACGAATCGTGACATTGTTTTTGTTCGATAGGAACGCCCCTAAGTACCCTGTTCATTGACGTATTATCGCCAGAAACACCAAGCAGGAGCAGCTTCACCAGCAGCAGCCTGCATTGGCAGTACGCAAGCTGACCCCTCTATAGAAGCATCTGCCCGCATTCCATTGCCTTCTGGAAACGTCATAAGTCTGCAACACACACCGCTTGTTAGACTGCGACTGCAGCGCGAATCCGAAACGATTAACGGTATGTACGAGGGTTAGGAATGTTCATCAACTCTTTCTTCTGGGTTGATTTGAGTGTTGATATAGGGAGCAAGTACAGCCCGTACAAATAAGTTATCTTTTTGTCTCTCTTGTAGTGTTACAGTTCCTGTAAATCGCCAAACAAACAACAACTTAGCCTCAAATCGTTGAACAATTGCTGAAATTGGCATCTTCACGTGTTTACAGCAGCAAGACAAGAAATAAAACGCCGGAATGCCCGAATACACGTACACGGTGATGAAAATTTTGCTTGTGGGAGTTTTGAACCCCTTCAACTTGCGGGAAATTCCTGAAAACCAAAACATCAGGCACCTTTCCCTCTGAGGCACAACTCGTGTTCATGGTGTGTGTAAGGAGTTACGGCTTGTCGAAAACAGACAATTTCGGCCGAAATGACACTTTGACAGTCAAATGGGCCCTTCCTAGGGAAACACATCGCATTCGCGCAGATATACATGCCGTGCACACTGTACTTCGGGGAGACAGTTTGAAATTTACTTCGAGTGATGTGCCCTAAGGGTCAGCAGTAGCGGAGACAACGTTCGGCCGGGAGGTTACTCGTATCCTTACCCTCCTCACATCCGTGCGCATTCCGCCGCTCGGTTCAGTAAGAAAAATAGGACCCCTACCGCATGCACCGAGTTCTCCATCCAAAGCGTAGTCCCGCAACTCCCTGTAAGCCAAGTTGCTCTGTTTTCCATCAGCTTCAAGAAATGTTATCCAAGTCGGAGTGCTTGCCTGAACAGCACACAAACGAGGCTACCTGGCCGAAATCGGACCAGGACGCCTAAGCTCGCACACAAATACCACGAGGGGCTATATTTCGACACACAGCCTACAAACAAGTCTCGCAACTTTAGCGACGATGACGCTGAGCTAATTGATCCTGTACATTCCCTGCGGTACTGCCATGGTGCCGTGGCCGCAGTACATTCCCTGCGGTACTGCCATGGTGCCGTGGCCGCAGCTGTCTTGTTGATCCCCAAAGCGGGGTCCTGAAATAATTCTGCAGATTGCGTTTGTTTGTGGCAGATCTGTTCCTATTGTCCAATGAGGACGCCGTTTCCGGCAAGGAGTTGACGGTTTCAATTTTCTAAAATATTTGTGTTTTCCTCTTTTACGCAGAATGTCTGACTTTTGGTGATTAATGTGAATAACGTGATGTGATAAATTGTTGGTGATTAATGATTATTTACCAACTTATCATGATTAATTGATTATTGGACGTAATAATGATTCGTTGAATGCTTTTGACAAAGGGACATGAATACTGATTTTTGTGGAAGCCCCATTCGGCGAGCTGGCGCCGGCATATGTGAAAAACGGTTGAAACATGTGGAAAAAAACAACTGATCATGATTACATCAAAACTCCAGTTGGGCGAATTTTTGGTTTCCTTTAGACAGGTATTTAGGTCCGGATGATAACATCTTCCATGTTTGAAGTTATTGGACTTTGCAGTTCTTTTTGAAAGTGGATTATATTATGGGAAGAAACGCTACGCATTGTCAAATGGCAAATGGAATAATACTTAAGGTAGTAAAAATGATAATGATCAACACGTGATTATGAGTTGACGTACATTCCTAACGAGGGTGCAGCCGGGCGCGCAAACGCTATGAACTCCTTTCAAAGTTCTCTTCACTCCCGTGTACCTGGTAGGGGACAATGGACTTCGAATTATAGTTAGATAGGTTTTTGTTGTGCTAACATTGGCTTGCAGAACGCGCCAATAGCGTGTTTACGCACAATTCGACGCCAGTCGACGCGGGAACCAAACTGCTTCACACTTCTCGCGATTAACGTTAAGGCACGCACCGTAGTGGAGAGCGGGGAGGAGTACCCGCTCCGTGATCGCATATCTGAGTTACAAGGGGGGGAGAGCTGGAGACGTAAGGCAAGGTTATAATAGATGGGATGAAAAAACAAAACAAAAAGACGGTTGAAACCTCGGATTTATCACCCTGTTTGAGCACGGCATTGCATACATACACGTACATCGTACCCTATTTTTCCCATTTGTCATGATGTTGTACTGTGTTATACCCATGTCATCGTGTCGCCCGGTCTGCCGGAGGTTTTGACAACCAGTTGCCCATAGGCAAGTGGAACTTCCATACATGAGGGAGGGTTCATACGTTGCGGGGGGGTACTTATATGCCTGGTACAGTGCAACTGCTGATAAGCCAATACATCTGGGGGCTCAAAACGTATTCAACTCGGATAGAGGACCGACGCATAGTCCATGATAACGCATCGAGGGAAGGTAATTTGCACTTCGGCAATCAGTATTTAAATCGCTCGCCAATTTCCCGTAGTATCCGGCCATGGTGGGACGAAGGGAGGCGAGCAGGGGAGAGACTAATTCCGGCCGAATTGGGTTTGCTTTCGTGGAGGATAGGTGATTACGATTGTTGAAACGTGGGCATCGGGCGCTTTCATGGTGTACGTCAGGACTATCGTGGAAGACCCTGTATGGGTATCAGAGGTGCTAGCGGACGGAGCCGGGGGGGTACAAGAGACAGCCAGGACAAGGGACCGGACGGGGGTAAAACATTAAATGGGCATGGGAACCGAGGCCTCATGAAGAGGGGCTTTCCAGCCGCGGAACGTGACCGGCAGGGAGGTCGGCTACGTTTCGGTTTGGATTTCCGGGGAGGCATTACCACGCGGGAGAAACGGGGCGGGACGGCCCCTTTCGCCCCGCCCCCCTGCTCGATTACTTAAGCGCAGGGGAAGCCTATGCAGGTGGGAGGAACGGGATCAGGGAAGCCCCCGCCCCGCCCCCCCCTTGGGCTATTTGCATGTAATTGAAAGTCTCTTCGGTGGAAGTGATAACCAAAGTCTCGGAAAACAGGCTGCTGTGAATGACTTGTTTCTAAATCTGAATACCCTTTTTTTTTTAAGAGCGACAACTACGATTTTTCGTGCAACTGTCAGAACCGATCCACATAACCAAGACTTATTTTAAATATTGGTGAAGTAAGCTGCACGTGTTTACATTGAAAAACTGATTTTGTACGTGAAAAAATTGCAGTCCGAAGATGTCTAATGGCTCATCGCCCAAGTCAAGTCCGTGGCCACAGTACATGCTCAATGAACTCTGGAGTGGAAAAATCTCGGAAAAACATCAACAACAACAGCACACAGAGTAACTCAAGCGAATCGTACACCTCGGAGAAAACAAACTAGAAATGAAATCATCGTACATACCTGGTAAGTCTGATATATCATACAGAGATTACACGAGACCGTAAGAGGACACAGTCAGTCATGGTGGACAGCTGCCCTCACGCCAGGCTGAGAGAAGTCCGCTACTACTGCTGAGGTTATCAGTTCACTCAGTACTCGCACGATTTAGTACTGGATACGGTCGGGTTTGTAAAAGCAGAACGATGACTACGAGAACGTGCATTTGTTCGGTGTCCAATCAGAATGAGTCTTGGAACACCCTTACGGGCACGTTGTTTTGTAGGCGAACAAGAATACATACTTAGTGTAGATCCTCAATGGAACTCGCGACCGCCCAACCTCTCAAATGAACAGCTGCTATAAATAGGGAAAATAAGGCGAATGCAGTTCAGACGGCGGTTTGAGTAGGGGGATCACTGTTTGTGATATGCGGTGAGTTGATACTGGTTGCTCGGCGGATATGTGATGTGACGGTTACATGTCTTCCAGGGTTTGCTATTATGTGTCGAGGGATTATTATTGGTCTTCGAGATGCAGTCGCCTGAGTCTCGATGCTCTCACGAGGCCAGTCTGTGATAATATGATACGGCTCATGTGTATGTGGAACCCGTGATAACAGGGTACGGCTGAACATTATTTGTTCTCTTCGACCACGGCATCAAGGCAGGTCGCGCGGTCATCGGACACGTTATTCAGTAGATATATATATATATATATATATTAACAATCACGGTTATGGTATAGTTATCCACCTGGCTACCCTATTCGAATAAAGTCTTACAGGCTGGTTCAAGTTAAACGACGGAAATATGTTCCCCGCCCAAAGTCCCCGCCGTTTTAACGAGTAAGACCGTGAAAGTTTGCACAAGTATTTTATGAGCCCTTACGAAGGCCTCACCTGAGGTTTGTTTCGGTTTATGCCTTACTTCTCCTGTTTTGAGATTTTTCGAAAAGTTTGGACCTCTTCAGACCTAATGTTCTCGTCGAAAGCACAAAGAGTAAAATGCCGTGAAGGTCAAGCCTCGGAAACAACTATAGAACACGTGTTCGAAACTTCTTTGTCTATCTCTCAAAAACAAACTGGACATTTGGACTGTTGTGCAGAAACCTGCGTGAGTTTCGGCGTTTCCTTGTAATTACCTTCAGTAGTTTAGTGTAAGATCGGGTTTTTGCGTTACACTTTGCTTAATATCGATCATACGCAGGTCTGGTCTTCGAATGTTTGCGCAATCATTTGTGCAGACATGCCTTGCAGAACCTAAAACCAGCTCGATGAGAAACACAACGTTGTTTTATTTTCTTCCTAAGGAAACGCGTTGCTACTTTTGACCATTTGGAAGACTATGGCCGGGAGATATTTCCGCAGCTAGTAGCTCCAGACGTAGGTTATTAACAAACCCAAATGGCCACGTCACGGTCTTCCACTGTTCAAACGGCGGTCAGTACGATACCAAATATGAAATATTCAACTTGATATTGCACGCGGCCTTCGTGGCGGAGAGCGTTTCAAGCTTTCAGCGTGAACGATCTCGTATGTGTTCGTTCTTTTTGGCTTCGCGATAAGCACGGCCATGAAATTGTTTGTTACGTTTCGTCAACAAAACAGTTAGGAGTCTGTTTTCGAGTGTGGTGCAGAGCCACCACTCGCGCTTGCGGCCTAATCTCGGCAGGATGCATGCTACCGTTCTAGGAACCGTCCTACAGTAGTACTAGGAGGCATGCTAGCTAGTATTAGAAATTGTTCTTGCAGTAGTACGAAAACTAGTATTAGTGCTAGTATTACTGTAGTACTAGTAAGAGTAGTATTAATAGAAGTACGGCAGGGGTGCACGTTAGTGTTTCTGAGACTCCTAGCTTGAGGACCTCGATACCTGTACCAAAAACCTGACTTTAACTCGTGACCAATGCAAGTGCAACACAACAGACAATCTCATGGCCTAGGTATTAAACTTATAACACTGTGAAACACAAATGTTTTTCGAACGATAGTGGGTACGAGTAGCCGCGTCAACCAGAAACACGTTAGCTAAAACGTTCTACCCCTATCGTTGTTAAAGCGGCAGTACCCCCCCCTACCCTAGATTTGCCGTCATTGGCGATGCGCTGCCGTAAAAGTGACTGTGAAGAAACTACAGTTCCTGTACCTTAGATTGTAACGCCCATCGCAGATATCCGAACGATTTGCAAGGGAGACCCTTAAGTCACATTGTCCAATACACTCGCGAAGACCGACCGATACTTGAACCAGAAAAGCGCAAATGCTAACCTCAGATTCCCCGAGAGTTCCGGGCGCAGTCCCGCAAAATACTGACGTAATAGTAATATGGTTATACCCGTGATTGACCACCCAGCTAAGGGCCAGCATCGCTGAAACACGACGGCTAGGTGATAACTCGGTTTACGAATAATATCAAAAATATAATTTAGCCGTCGCTAGGAACTCATGCAGCAGGACATTTGCAACCGTGCCCGCTTGAGTACGTCGGTGGTTTGTCTTGGCAGGTGCGAACAACACATTCGCCTGTCCTCGTTGGATACGCTAGAGTGGGAATACGGCGTACACACGGGACGCTCCAGTCAACTCGTCAATATATAAAAACTCGCCTTCGCTTGTAATAAGGCATTGTAAGTGTTGTGATCTCCATATCCACCTTGGAAACCCTGGGACGTACCCAAAATATCCCCTGGTGACCACCGTTTCTGTCACCTCGACAGTGTAAGTTTGAAATACCCTTTCGATGCTGACCTTCAACAGTGTGGTAACGCCACACCACCTACCTGGGCGCGTCTCAGCTCGCATATCAGGAAGAACATATCGTCCCACATTGTCGTCTCGGCTGGTGTCTCGAATAGTTGTACAAAATACAATACGTTTGGCAGCTGTGAGATACCTGGTAGAAAACTATCTCCAGACGATGGTTTGCAATTTGCGTGGCATACTCTGGTTTCGCGTTCAAGATAAGGTGTCTATGACTTCATGAGATAATATGTGGACCGGTGACTCCTCCGGGTAGAATCTAGAGCAACGAAGGGTAGCTTATTTCAGAGCGGCTTTGTTCAAACAATCCATCCAGACGATTGTACCGTTGTCCCGACGTTAGCCGGCGGCCATGGACGACGATGACGTTTCTCGTCACCCCTCTGATCTAAGTTTGTTTATCGTAACGTTTACTTCCCCCGTCATGCTACGGCAGGAGGGGGTACCTAATGTTTTACCCAGGTCAGTTCCATGACGAGCTCCGTACCTCACGCCAAAACATATTTTAAGAAGCATTGAACGGGCAACCCGAAGCGCAATCCCGTTGGGTGGGGACATCGCAAACCAAGGTTTTCATATAGGGCGGTTCCGCAGTCGGGGAGCTCCTTCAGCCAGGGACAAATTAAGGCCCGAACAAACCACCGTCCTTAACCGTAGCTTGGCTCGCCCGGCGACCTTCTGGACAAACCGTGGCCACAGGTGTCGTCCGTTCACCTACCTCCGCCTCGGGCACACCTGTCTCGTCCTTGGAGGGATACAGCATCAGGACGCGGGCCACGCCCCAACACACCAATCTGTAATAGGTTCCAACGGTAGAAGCTGTCGGCGTTATGTCACTCAACAAGTGCTAGGACAGGGATAGCACGTTTTCGTCAAACCGTTTTGGCTTACGGGGTTCTCGAAGCTAAGAACGTCAGTGTCATGCACTCTATACCTAGGCCATGGGGTTTTACATTGGGGTCTGCGTAGGGTGTTCTCAAAGTCGGGGTCTGGATCAGGTACAGAGGTCCTCATGTAACGAGCCTCCAACATCAGATGCACCATTACCGCGACAGGCCTCATGCCTCATGCGCCACTGCCTCTTGACGTTGGTAATTCTATCGCGGGGACGGTTTGCGAAAGACGCGGTTGATTCACTCACGCTACGAGTCAGTAGGCCTATTTATTGCCGTCATCCTTACGGTAAGTGGGGCGGGTAGTTATGTGTCTAAAACAAGAGCATTTGCGACTGACGAGGCTCATCTCAGAAAAACTATGTGTTTTAAAATAATATTCGTCGTTGAACAAGGGGGCTTCGCCAGCTGCCTGCAAGACCGCCCGTTGCCAGCTCGCTACATGCACAAAATATAAACAGTGTTGCGGCGAAGGATGGAGGTCAACATGCACAAAATATAAACAGTGTTGCGGCGAAGGATGGAGGTCATACTTTAATGCCAACAGTCGAGAGTGCTCTGTACACTGCCCGCGGGGAACAAGAGATACTGCTGTACTGTTGATATTGTGCTGATACGTCCTCTAATCGCATACTGTATCCGACACAGTATATTTGTGACCGTTGCACAGCTGTTTGCTGCCTGTTGTAGCCCCACCCATGCCGAGCGCGTGAGGTTAGACGGCAAAGCCTAGTTCCGAAACACACCAACAGCAATAACTGGTGGACTGATGTTATGCTTTTTGTGCACAAAAGCAAGACCTGGCGAACGTATTGCTGTCAGCACTTATTTCGCCCGTCGCCCAAACACACACCTTACAAGGTCCATTACCATCCGAACGTATGTCAGGCTTAGGAATCTAGAGAAATCTAGCAGATTCCACAACTTCACCCGCTTCGTTGGTGATATTTTAGGTAGGGGGATGTTTCCTGAGCGAGCACTGATCGCATGAGGGGGTTCTTCATCCAGCGTTAATTTCGATTGCGGCTACGCCCGGGAGATAAACGCGGTACCTGCGGCGTTGTACGAATTTAACCTTTTTTATAGTCAGCACAATAATGCAATATATGTCGTGTTGGGATTTCTCGACGGTGTCAGGAAACTTGTAGTGGTGGCGGGTTTCGAAAACGGGGGCCACAGTTTGCCGCTGCCAAACACGGCTGGCTTTATTTGACCAGCTTATACGGTGAAATAAGGCAGAAGTGGACGACCTATCTGTTGGATCCCATTGCGGGTATGACTCTCACATAACAAGCACGGCCAGAGATTCGACTTTGAAAATGCATACTACGCTTGTTGTCACACGGTAGGTCTCCCGGCCCTGGCCTACTGCATTCGCTGCCTTCATTAATTAGTCGTGAATATTGCGTTCATCACTTCCATCGACTACTGTCGACATGCGTATGCTCGCGTTGCTTGCTCAAAGCACTTTCCGCACGAACGACCAATTATCAACGTATATGAATATGTTTATGGCGTCTCTGATCTAAGTGGGCCACCATGAACCGTCCCCTCTGGCTCAATCGAACCCCGAACGACGGTGCAGACACGCCAGTGGCTATACAACACTTACCAACGCGCACCCGTAAGCAACCATGAGCTATCCTCTACGGTGTCCAAAAGAACAACTGTCCCCAAGCGGACGCGCAATGCCAGCTTAGCTCTCTATCATACGTGTGCCGCCAATTGTATGCAAATGTACCACGCAACGCTCCCGAAAGAGGGATCAGCACTACTACGTCACCAGGTTGTTGTAGTAATGTCCAATTTTTCCCTTAAATCATTTTCGACCTTACATATATATTATGAAACGGTTGCCTACTGCAACGTACGTAGCCAATCCGGGCATATTGTGAAGCTACCAGGTACAAACCAAGTGTAGCCGGAGTTAGCCCCAACACAAATACAGCCGGTTTCACGCATTTTGTAGGGGCCATGGATGTACGTCATTGAATCAACATCCCACGGCGGCCAAGCACAGCTCGAATGCATGAAATCACTTTTAGGGAAAACAACAGCACAACAACAAGGTTACCGACCTACTGATTGGGCACCACTTACACGTATGATTCTCACTCGAATACGGCACGGTCAGAGATTACAGACCAAAACCTATAATTCAGTTGTCCCTTTTCTGGCCTTGTCCTATACACCCAAAAACCACCCCCCACCCTTGCACCCTACGGCACGCACTACTTCGTTGTTTGCGGCGAATTCAGTTGTTTTTTGCTTGTGCCATACTATCGTGCCGTACCACGCCTCGCACCCTCTGGTCTACAGCACTCATCGCTGCTGTCGTTGTTTTTGTCGAGAATAGGGCTATTTTAACGTTGTGCCATAAACAAATGATGGGGGGGGG
>JAYJMC010000350.1:1882665-1897454 GCA_036873965.1 Neoagarum fimbriatum | reverse complement strand
CGATTGGTCTATTACCTTGGGAAACCCTCCTTCTCTTTCCAGGCGCATTCTCGGAACACACTGGTGGCAGGGCTTCGACGACGGAATACACGGTGTGGGACGGCAAGGAAGGCATGCATCAAATGATCAAATCGCTTTACGCGGAGCAGGGCAAGAGTCGGAAGCTGTTCATCACGGGACACTCCCTCGGAGCGGCCCTGGCCACCGTCGCCGCCGCCCGACTCGCCTTCTTGGACGACATGAACATCGCCGGAATGTACACTATCGGCAGCCCAAGGTAGCACGATACGTCGGCTTTACGAGTGACGCATGCTACAATGGGAGTAGCATATGTTTGCCGAAATGTCACTGGGAACTGACGGGCTCCTCGACTGAGGACCTAACTCCCCAATATAGCCGTTGGACCGCCATTTGTGTTTTTCAGATATATTCGTTGTATACGTTGGGCATGGAGGAACTGTTCGTTGGGTTGATCTTTCGTTTTTGTTTTTTAATCAGGCTTTAGGTAAGGTATAGAGCTCCTCTGGTAAGAAGCCTCAGAAAATAGAAGTGAACGCCCGTGCCATACTATTGGTCGGGTCCTAGAATAATCACCTAATCACGGCTTTGCCTTGGTATCTTCCCCCAGTGTCAGCCTATGTCGGCATGTGTTCCCGATAAAATCACGCATCGGTTCACCGCTTTTTCGTAATCCTGTCAGGGGTGTTCTTGATTTTCCGAGGCGCAAACTGCAAATTCCAAGCCGGTCCTCCTACAGTACAGGACAACCACAGTAATCAAAAGCAGGAAAGCTGGTCGGTCCCTCAGGCTGGATTTCTTATATGAGAATGGGTGCGTTCTACACTAACTTCAGTGTAACGACTCCCGAATTTAGTATGTTCCTGCTAATGTCGGTCTTCCTCTCTTATTGCTCTTTTTTTTCTTTGTAGCCGTCCTGTACTCTGTCGCTGGTGCTTCTCCCTCCCACCTCTCTGTCACACTCATCGGTATGTCTATGTTCCATGAATAACCCAGATCACAACTTGCTTCCTGTTTCCATCCTTGAATGTTTGTGCAGGGTGTTTGACAAAACCCTCGCGATACACTTCGACTCTAAGTTGAACCACGGCGCCCTTCTCAAGGACAAGTACTTCCGGTGCAGGAACAACAACGACATCGTGCCGCGAATCGTGCCCCCGCCCTACCACCACGTCGGGACCGAGATATACCTCGACATATTGTGAGTATAGGTGCTTGTCCCTGCCCTACTGGAACGTCGGCACAGAGACACACCTCGACAGATTGTGAGTGGAAACATTTGCCAACTCGTCTCCTGGGTTCGTGCTGCCGTTCGCTCTCAAAGCCCCGATGACGACATCTGGCATTTTCCGGTTAGGCCATGGCACCTGATGATTCCGCAGCTGACAGTTCAACGACTAATAACGCCGAGAAGTGGGGGCTTGTGTTTTAACACGACCTGTACAGTGCAAAGCGCTTAGCTATACGCTTTTGGCGGTTCGTTACGGCGCGACAACCAAGTGGACAGTATCCGACATTAAGGGTGGACATTATCCGATGCCAAGGGGAACGATTGGGCCTTGCCCTCTTGCTGTGGAATCATTGAATGGTCTGATGCTTCGTATTTCAGAGCACGTTAACACACGTTGTAGGGCTGTCATCTTCATCGCTTGGAGAAGGTCGCGGTTATATCTTCGTGCGCTCTCCAAGGTTGTCGCCATGACGCCACTTCTGAGCAGCGCCGGTATTGTGGAGAATGCTGAAGTCATAGTGCGGCTTTTTTCTTTCGCCGACAACTACTAATTGTTCTTGCAAGGATATTTTTTGGCGTCGCCCGAGTTTGTGTGCAAGCTATTTCGGCGCCGGCCTACAGTATTGTTCTTTCCCCTTATCCCTCTTCTCCCCCAGTCCCATTCCAGCTTTAATCCGGGGAAAACTCCTCACCAGTAGTTCACTTTCCCGCTTTGTTTTTGACTCGTTCTACGATAGCCCCCCCAATTTTCGGCCTACTTCTTTAACGAAGAAGTAGCCGAAAATCACATTTTGAGCTAATACACTGACGCATTTTTCTACATCTCTGCGACTTGTGTAGGCGATGAGATACTTAGATATGAAGCGGTGATAGTTCCCCTTGTCTCTTGGCTTGCTCGAGACGGAGTCAGACACACGACGCGCGGCGCTGATGAAGAAACGTGTACCCCGATGAAGACGCGTGAAAACTTGAGAAATCGGGTAGCTCTTCAAACCTTGATATTGATTCAAACAAGGCATAGGTCGTAACACCGTACCTGGCATTCCCCTTGCCTAGCATTTTGGTTGGAGTTCATCGCTGGTTTCGAAAGCGGACGATGCGCTCTATATTGTACTGAAGTCTGGTGTATCTCGCTACCCTGAATTCATCTTTTGCGTTCATCGATGGTTTCAACACCGACTCCAGGCCCTATATCGGGGCGAGATCTTTCGGCTGGCGTTTCCCCGCTCCACGCCAATTCAGCAAGAATACGTTTGTCTTTTGCCTTGGAGAGCCACTTCAACGTGATAAATATGGAAAGCTATGCCAAACCAAACGGTAGGGAACATCTTAACATGATCTGCCAAGGCCTTGCACACAGTGTCGTGTAGCTGCATGACGGAGCCTAGGAGATACCGTGTACTCTCGGAAGAACACCGATCAGGTTGTAGGCATTCCAGCGACTGATCTTGTACGGAACGCCTATGGAGTCCTGGGCTGAAGTCGTGCTTTGTCCTAGTTTCGCTCGGGGAAGGCTGGGTATTGTCGATAACGTCCATCACCAGAGCTAGCGCTTTGGGGCAGCGAGCATCAAAGCAGTCGTTGCGCCTGGCCCGTTTGCCCGCCCTGCAAGATTTGAAAGCCGTGACCGAATTCAAGACATACGTAACATGTATAGGGAGATTAGACATATTCAAGTACACGACCCGAGAGGTGTAGATCCAAGTGTGTGTATGCGCACACATACGGGTACATGTCCCGCAGGAAATCATATGACTATTCTTACAAGCCATCAACGACGACTCATGCATGCGACGTTACGCCTCGTCGGTGGAGTCCATAGTCAAGTTACTCACAGTTCTCCTGCGCTTGTGCTGCTCAGCGCGCGCTTCCTCTCTCCGAGCATTCCGCGACGAATTCTCTTTGAAGAGGTCCAATGGCATTCATGAGAGCCGTGTAGGTGGCGCCCTTTCCAACCGCGGCGGCGACAAGTACTCGGCGTGGTTCTGATCCTGGTGTAGATGCGACGATGGAAGGCTTCGAGAGCCACTCGTTCATCTCCCTCAGAGCCGCAATAATTTTGAAAACGTCTTGATTTGGCGAGCGTGGGTCGGTCAGCAGACGTTCTTGGCGATAACGTCGGAAGGACTTGTGGTTGATGAGAGCCCACATGACAAGATCGCGGGTTTCGTCTGAGATGGTGTTGCCAAACCTCTTTCGACGCTCACTGTGAACAGCATCATCGATGGACTGCAGGATGTCTCTCAGGGTGACGCTCGCCTTTGCGCCGTTCGCCGCCAGACCCAACGCAGGAGCCAAAGGCGTCCTAGGTGTCCTGTGTGTCGATGGATTCAAGTTTGGGAAAAAATAAGAACGGTTACCCGAAATAAGCTGTTGTCAAGTGTCTCTAATCAAAATGTTTTGTAACAATTTCTGAAGTCTTCTAGCAATGTTGACGTAATGTACAGGACTTACCAATTCTCGTCACTGAGGAACACAGACATAGATATTGGGCTTTGGAGCTGGTTTCCCAAACCAACAATTTATCCCGAACCTCGTTGCCGCGGATACCTGGCCGGGTGGCCTGTCCAGGCTGGTTTCCCAAACCGCATTTCTATCCAGATAAAAAGATCAACAACACAGACACATGGATAGCTCTCTCTCTCGAACCTCAGAGACAAGGAGACCTGTCAGGATGGCCTGCTCAGGCTTGTTTCCCAAACCTGCATTTGCTTCCACAAAACGACCAAAGGACAGACGCATGAATGACCCTCTCTCCTAAACCCCCGACACAAGGACACTTGGCAAGATGACCTGCTCAGGCTGGTTTCCGAAACCGGCATATGCTTTCACAAAACGACCAAACGGCCAGACGCATGAATGACCCTCTCTCCTAAACCTCCGAGACAATGACACTTCGCAGAATCGACCGCTGAGGCTGGTTTCCCAAACCGGCATTTCTACCACAAAACGATCGACACTACAGACACTTGAAGGACCCTCACTCCCAACCCTCCCAGACTATGAAACATTTATTAAGCGCCTGTTGAAGGCTGGTTTCCCAAACCGGCATTTCCATCCAGATTAAACGATCAACAACACAGATATGTACATGGATAGCTCTCTCTCTCGGACCTCAGAGGCACGGAGACCTGACATGTTGGCCTGCTCAGGCTGGTTTCCCAAACCAGCATTTTCTCCCACAAAACGACCAAAGGACAGACGCATGAATGACCCTCTTTCCCAGCCCTCCGAGACAATGAAACATTTCATAAGAGCCTGTTGAAGCTGGTTCCCAAACCGGCCTTTTCGTCCAGACAAAGATTAACTCGCAAAATACACATGAGAGTGAGTGTGTGTGCTTGTGCGTGCTGTCGCTCATATATTATGGGCCGCGGACGCATTCCGGTGTATGGGGGTGCGCCAGCCGCCGGCGTCGCACAGGAGCAGCTACAACACAGGATTTTGTTTTTTTGTTCATCGCCTTCCTCCTGCGGTGCTTGCCTTAACTTTCGTCGCGAGAAGGGTTAGGCAGTCTCTCGCCCTGGTCGATGTTTACATCGAATTTTGTTTACAAACGTTGTGAGAAAAGAACTGGGGTGCGCCGAAGATTGAAGGCAGAAGCTATCTAACAGAAGGATGTGGAGGAACCGCACCCACGGAACCACCATTTCTTAGTCCAAATAATATAGCGAAAGCGAAACATCGGGTCACGGCGCTGTGATAAATATCCGATTCGTCTCTTTTGCCCTTGGTGGCTTACACGACCTCATCTCTCTGTTTTTTTTTAACGAGCGCGGGAGTTCGTACACCACGCACCACCTTGGTACCGTTTGCTAGTGCCCCTTCCGACCACCCTGCTGCAAACGGGGGATTCGCGCTGTAAGGATTCACATTAGGCCACTGTTTATGGTACCCCAATCTAAGTCATAGAGCTTCATCTCAGCAAGATCCACAAAAAGCAAGATCTGTGTACACTGCATGTGGAGACGAATGTTGGTTCTGACAATTTCCAAGATCGGAAAATGCACCAAAAAGGTTTTTTTTGTACCGATCTCAGACGAAGATCGGGAAGGGTGGTTCTCCTCCAGATGTTGTTTCGAGGTCGTGCCTTATTAGGCCGCATTTTGCCCTGCCTATTTAAGCCGCGTTTTGCCCCCGCGCACACGCACACAAACGCAACAGCAGTGAAGTCCCAAAAATGGGACATCCTCCTGGGCCATTTGCCGAGCAGCTGCTTCTTGACCCTCGCGCGCCTCGATCGCCACGGTCTATAGCGTGTTGTGGCGCTGCGGCGCGTTTGTATGCTTTTTTATTTTCGAACTCGTACTACAGTACCACCCCCCTAAACAATGCCTTCGAATATATTGAACATTTTTGGTATAATCTGCATCGAGATTCGATTTTACCATACACACTGGTTGGAAATCTTAAATCAACATCTTGATCATTAGGAGGCGAAACGAATCTCAGGAAGATCTACGACCTAGATCGGGGTACCATAAACAGTGGTCTTTTTATTACACCCTAATAAACGCTTCTAATTTATTTTTTGTACAACGCCCCAAGCTCATGAAATATTATTTTCTCTGTTGACGAAAAGGCGGATTGGATATTAGCATATGTGCCTAAATCTCCTCGCACATACCTATTCGTTATGTTGATGTACGTTGAAACACAAGAAATAACAAATATATCGTGATTGTTTTGATTCCAACCCCAAAGGCCGTTTGTGTTTTATGGGGTTCGCTCGTTGGGTATTTTAATATCACCTGATGTCCACACCTATTACGACGGCACCCCCGCCCGCGATACCACCAGCCGGCATCGGTGGCATACCCCGCTGACCAACCTCGACACCCCCTCCCCCGATCCCACCTGGTATTGCTCCAGCTCCCTCGCCTACCGCTGCATCCTGACCTCGTTGAATAACCGCCTCTTCTTGACCCAACTATGACCAATGATTTTGATGTTTGGGCAGACGACCTACTTACACAATGACACTTTGTTGTGGCCATTTGGTCATGTGAGCAGCTGCCTGTAAGCGAGAAATGATTCACCCTTGCCGTGTGGGCCAGCAGCGACAACCTCGACGACGTCAACCCACAGCAATCGAACAAATCAAAGAGCGTACCACAGCTAGATCAACAGCGCTGCTGCCCGTGTGCCTCAATGCCTCTACCCGTTTTCTGTTCCCAAGCGCAACTGACTCCCGTCTAATAGTATGTACCAGGTAGTATGTACCTGTAGTAGTCCACGCACTCACCGTGGCAATGTCTTCTCGTCGTGGGCCGGAGGGGTTCCTGCGTCCAGCGATGGTGTTGCTGCAGGCGATGACATCGCAATCGGCTTGCCGAGAGGATGAAGCCGTTGTGCACGTGACCAGCACTCTGCTCGTCGGTCCCTGTGTTCTCGCTTGATGGTGCTGGTCGCGTATGAGTGAGGCAGGAGGAGGTAGACGATGTGCCGAGCGCGGTCTACGCACTTCCAAGTCTGAATTGGAAAATGCAAAAATCCTGTCGACCCCCGGGGTATTACTCAGTAAAAAATTGAATCTTAAAAATTCGGGTATGAGCCGCTGGGCTTGCACGCGTGTGCGACTTGGATCACTCTCTTCCGCGTAAAACTCCGTGGGGACTTGTTGAGACGATGAAGGCTACCTCAAGATCTGTTGGCTCTACTAGCCGTGGCATTGACAACGACGATGGACGGTCGTCGAGGGCGAGGGTTGGTGTGCTATGGATGCTGCCCATTCGCGGGGTAGTATTTTCTGTAAACAACTCGTCGCTCAAGCCTGGGGGGGTTAACGCAGGGAAGACTAAGAAGACTACAATCGTCAAAGGTTCTCCTCCACGTTTGCTGAAGATCGCCAGGGCATGGGCCAAGGAGAGGAAAGTCCCCGGCACGATACCACCTATCTTGCTGAGCCCTGCAAGCGATCGTTTTGGCACCCCCAAACGTTTTGCAGAAGAAGGGTTTCTGCACGCAGCCCAAGACCATCTTCACGTCGGCACCGCCGCGCTGCAGGACGCCCAGGTACGTCCGTCTGTTTTGAGGAGTTTGTTAGAAACAACTGACCGAAGTACAGGGTTACACCGAAACAACAGCAGCAGAATCCGTTCTATTTTCCGCATAGAGACGCCCGTGGGAAAACACGCAGTTGCTGCTGCTCATACGTACATGGTGCACACCTTGCGGGCATGTCGAGTCAGCTGCACTACAGCACTACAGCAGGATAATGCTGTGTACGCTCTCGCACGGCCCTGCACGAAAGGTATTGAGGCGATATTTCTGCCGAATAAATAAAGCCGGTGTATCACGTAGCTTGCAAAGATGAGTATCGACCCTAAATTTATCGAACTCACGTATTTTTTACCTAGTACTGGTATTTAATAGAATAATTTTTATAAAATAACTGGACGAGAAATATGGGTATGGCTGCTGATTTTTGGATAGTGGTCTTGTTTTCCCGATTGGTTTTATCTGAATCTCTGGCACGTACACTCTATCGCGGGTGACGTTGGGTCGCCACCGCCTCTGCTGCTGCTGTGCTGCTGCTGTGCTGCTGCTGCTGCTGCTGCTGCTGTCGCTTTTGCGTGAGGAAGCTCTCTCTCGCACACAACAAGCGTTTTCTCTAGGTACGCTGTATACCTGTGATAAACATATGATACAACTTCGAAACAAAGTGCAAATCGCTGAATTATTTTTTGGCGTCGGAGATCCTTGTTAAAGACAGAAATCACCCATAGTTTGTACCAGGTACCTCGTACTCAGGCTCTTAAATGCAATATTAAACAGCTTACTCGTACAAAAAAAGCACACAGCAGCAGCAATCGGAACAAAATCCCTGTCCTCGGAAAAAAATGCCGTCGGGAAAAAAATCATGCCGTTTCTTGAACTAGATGCGCCGAGAGCAGGACATTGGTCTAAAACTGTCTTTCGGTCAAATGACGCAGTCATTGTACCGTGGGCCTCTTTGGATTAGTTTGCTTGCTTGTGTTTCTGTTGGAAGTACATGCGTGCTGCACGATATACTCCAGGAGCAGATAAGGCAGATACGGAATATTGTAGTGCGGGCTTCAGCTACCATTTTTTTCTGGTACAGAAGTAAGTGCCGCTTCCTGTTCATTCAGTGCGGCGTAAATGCTGCACCAGTGCGCGCTGGTTGAATCATCATGGTCAGCAGCAGCAACCTGGTTTGGTTTTGTACCTGTTTTTTTTACCCCCTCCCCCCTGTGGCACGTACAAAGCAGCACCAGCAGTAAGCACAGAGAACGACTGTCGTAGCAGCAATATGTAGCACATACGGAAGTATGCAGCAGTAGTAGGTAGTGGTGGTCATGTTACATGTACAAGGCAGGGGGATGGGCACATGGTGTGATACGACATAGTCGTATCGTGTGTTGTCTGTGCCCAAACTACTGTAAGAAGATCGCAAGCAGAATTAAAACCTCAACGGCAAGAAAACACCGGGCAAGAAGAAGAGTCGAAGAAGTAGAAGTTGTAAGGTGTTTGTATCCGTCTCCTCGAAGACGAGGCCAAACATGTACGACGCGCAGTGTATGCATGAGTGCTTTCTTTGGGTAATCTTCGATGTCGGGGATTGTAATATCTTCATGTGTACTCATTACACGCCACGGTCGTTCCGGGCAGATATGGAAGGACTTGGAGAAGCCATGGACGCGGTGGACACTCCGGAGCACCAGGGGGTCGCTGTCATGGTTTATGATTTCGTAAACCACGACGTGGCTAGGCAAATTGGTCACGAGCAGCACGCTGCCGAGGAGCAATCAAAGGTGGGGCGTCGTTATTTACCAGTCGTGTCGCCAACGTTCCCGGTCGTTATTTACCAGTCGTTATTTACCAGTCGTGTCGTTATTTACCAGTCGATGTAACTAGGGGCAAGACGAACGAATTGCATCGTATCGCAATGTGTGCCCCGCGTGGAGTCGACACAGTATAGTGCCTCTCTCCCTTGGTTGCTGTTGTTCATTTGAGGAACCAGCCTTCCCGAGTAGTACGCTTGAGTATCGCTGGTTTTGAAACCAACGCTAACGCTCCAGTCTTTGACCCAATCGTTCTTCGTCGGTTCCCCATCCTGTACCACCTTTATTTTTGCACACTTGAGTGTCGCTGGTTTTGAAACCTACGCGAACGCCCGAATCTTTGAACAAAGCGTTCCACGTCCATGCCCAATCGTGTACCTTCTTTGTTACACACTCGAATATCGCTGGTTTCAAAACCATCGCTCCCTATCCTGTACCAGGTACCAGCTTTGTTATTACGTACTTGATTGTTGCTGGTTTTGAAACCAACGCGAATGCTCGAGTCTTTTAACAAAAGCGCTCTTCGTCCATGCCCAATCGTGTACCGCCTTTTTTATTACATACACACTCGAATATCGCTGGTTTGAAAACCGTCGCTCCCCATCCTGTACCAGAGTAACTGTTGTTATTACACACTTGAGTGTCGCTGGTTTTGAAACCAACGCGAACGCTCGAGTCTTTGAACAAAGCGTTCTTCGTCCATGCCCTATGGTGTACCACCTTTTTTATTGCACACTCGAACATCGCTGGTTTCAAATCCATCGCTCCCCATCCTGTACCAGCTTTGTTTGGACACTTGAGTGTCGCTGGTTTTCAAACACCATCGCTCCCCATCCTGGACCAGCTTTGTTTTTACTCTTGAGTAAAGCTGGTTAGGAATCCAACGCGTAAAGCAATCGTTGTTCATCGATTCCTCTTACCATTTACTTTGTTTTGTTTTTCTAGTCTTATAGTGATACGTGAGCATCGCTAGTTTGCGAAACCAAACAATCTTTCCTGATCGAGGCCGTCTTGCGTGTGCTTTCGTGTCACGCAGAAACCGGGAATGAGCTCAGCCATCGGGATCCTGGTGCCGATAATCCAGCAACTATGCATAAAGGTTGGAGGATACTACTCCCGCCCAGATCGATTGCGTCATAAGAGACGCAGCATGGAAGGACAAACGTTTGCCCAACACATCGGAAGACACGAACGTCCATAAGGCAGGCGCCAACGCTGCATGGCGCCTCCTGAGTGAGTACGTCAAGACGTATCTCATCGACTACGTGCTCACCACACCCGGAGCGGACCCCCTGTCCAGCGATCCCCCGAACATGACCACCCTGGTGACCTTGGATTTCGGTATGGCTCTTCGTGAGCGAGAATGGCTGCATGAAGTATATTCCCCAATGAACTCCTCAGCGTCTGGCATTGGAGGCTCCGACGAAGGCCCGGACGAGCCCTCCTCGATCATTGGGTCCGGTACTCCACAGGCGGACGAGACCGCCTCGAGCATTGGCTCCTGTACTCCACACGAGACCGAAACGGCGGCGGCAGACGGCGACGACCGGCGGGCGACCTCCCCCGCTTCGCACCTGTCCGAGATCGCCCGAGAGGACGAATATCCTAAGGAGCCTTCCGCACGGTGAGCAGAAAAGTCCCAACCAGAAATACGTATGTGCATTTCAGGCCTTCTAAAAAACGTTTTTGATCACGATCCCCATGGGTCATTGTAGTGCGGAGGGAAGCGAGATCCATTATTACCTCGGAGGTGTCGATGTGCATTCACCAGCAAGGGAAGGTAGACGAAAACGGTAACGCTGGTTTCGAAGCCAGCTTTTTACCTATCTCTGGTAGACGACAGAACGCTCATGACAGTCGCTGGTTTCGAAACGAACGGTTTTCCTATCTCTGGTAGACTAAATCATCTGGCAAGATGACAGGCGCTGGTTTCGAAACCAGCACTTTCCTATGATATCGCGTTGTAATTGTAACTATTTACTCAACGCGCATGTATGCGTCCTTATGTTCGTACCCGTCGCGTATTTCAGCGTCATGACCAAGCATGTTCTGCAGAGGTTGCGCGTCAAGGTATCCGAGAACTCCATGCCCAACATCGAAGCCGAGGTTTGGAAGGAAATTGCGATAGGACTGCACGACCTATTAGACGATGATGACGACGACGGCGGCTCTCTTCCTCTCGCCCGGAACCTCGATGTTAACGGGGGCGTGCAGAAGGACGGCTACAAATTCTCCACTGCCGATGTCGTTGCCCCTCAGTGGACAAC
Organism: Neoagarum fimbriatum; assembly: GCA_036873965.1. Classification (NCBI taxonomy): domain Eukaryota; class Phaeophyceae; order Laminariales; family Agaraceae; genus Neoagarum; species Neoagarum fimbriatum. Next base: position 1,886,133 of record JAYJMC010000350.1, on the reverse strand, counting down.
CCCACAACGGAGGGCCGCTACCTCAAAACTTTCGAGGGGCGAGTTTGATCACGCCCTCTCATCTCAGTTGGTATTTTTCCCTGGGGAGGGGGTTGGATCCCTCCTGGCCATGGTTCGAGGGGGGGGGGGGGGTTCCCTAAGAACGGCAGCGCGGCGAGGGACTGGCGGAGCAGCATGGGTGTCGAAGAGAGACGCACCACTCGTGGCAGGGAGCGGCGGAAGTTGTAATGACTCAGAAGAGCGGCCCCCTAGTGTTTTTTATCAATTTGTGCGTTTTGAAAATGCGCGGAAGATGTTGTATGCTAGGAATTTGCGATCGGTTCGGTGCTGGCGCCAAGTCCACACATCGTGGATGGGTATATAGATGATATTTTGAATACGTTGGTCGCATTGCAACGTGTTTGTTGTCTTACGTCCTTGCCAATTAAAAAAGCTGCTAAAAGTACTTGTTCATGCCGGGTGCTACCAACACATGATGAAATCAGGGTGGCGAGAGACGCAATACTTCAGGATATAGAGCCAACATAGCTGGTCTCGAACCGGTGTTTAAGCGCTGAGATCCTCGTTTTTTCACAGGTATCCGTTAAACGTTTTGGGGGGGGGCTATCGTAGAACGAGTCTACTCAGTTTGATTTGAATTTGATTTTTTCCACATTTTTCGGCCAAAACGTCATCCGGGTTTTTTCTGACTACAGTAAATCGGCCATTTTTTTTTTTTTTTTAATGAGCACAAAGCCAGGTCTCCGTCATACGCTAGAGAAGACGCATACCAGGTGCAAATTTTCAGTTAGAAATTCGCAAAACTGGTCTGGGAAAACGGCAGCAAATACAGCCTGGCCGTATAATACCGATAGACCAGCTCGTACATGGTAGGTGTAGGGGAAGAACATCTATACTGCTGTAAGTGCGATACAAATCAGAGGCTATGCCTACCGTCAAACAACATGCCGGTCAAGACGCAGCAGACATCATCCTTTCAACGTCGAAGAGAAATCCGCACGGCCACCGCTATTATTAAATAATACCGTACATAGACTTACTTATTTATATCTTTTTCCCTGAGCGGGCTCAGTTGGCACCTCCCTGACCTCTCAGAGTCCCACCTCAACACCGCCTCCTTCTATTACTTGCGGGACCTTTTCACTTTTCTTTGCTTTCTACACTTTTGTTGTACTCCCGTTTTCTCAATTTCATTTTTTTCGTTTTTTCAGTTGTTTCTTCGTTTTTCTATGATACTACGCCGTATCTCCTTCAAATTTGGTTTGTGCGAACTCGTTTTTCAAGTTTTGAACATTTTATGTTGTGTGTCGTTGAGTATCTACAGCAGCAGTACCGATGGCACAGCAAAGCATAGCGCAATCACCCTTGCGCAAAGCACCAAACAACCAAGTACGTGCCGATCAGAGTACATATCAAAAGAAGTATGTACGTACAACATGCATGCGGCGTCCGGGTTGTTTTCCTGGAGCATGGAGCTCTTGGCATTTGCAGGTCGCCTGTTTGCACCTAATTTTTTGGACTATCTACTACATACCGTATACCAGGTATGACAGTGTACCAGGTATACCACACCCCCGGTGATAATATTTTGGGTTTTGGAATTTTATCACCCGGGGTGGTATACCGTGGGGGTGTGGTATACACCGTACCCCCGGTGATAAAGTGGGTGGTCGTTTGGGATTTTAGATTATTCACCACCCCGGGTGGTATACCGTAGGGGTGTGATAACATGGGGGGTGATAGCAGTGGTTTCAAACGAGTCTTGCTGCCATATTCTAGGCAGACGGGGGTGTGATAATAACGGGTGTGATAGCTCTGTACCTCCTCCACCTCCATGCTGCTGGTCTCCATACGGTAAGCTGTGGTACTCTCGCACACCTGGTGTGCTGCTGCTGCTGTGCTGTTCCGGTACCGGTATTCGTTTTGTTGATCGCGGCACGCTTTCACCCGCGGTGATAACTTGGGGGTGTCATAATGATATTGAGGCATTACCTCTGGATCTCTGGGGGTGTGGTATACACCGTACCCCGGGTGATAACTCGGGTGGTCGTTTAGGATTTCAGAATAATGGCAACCCGGGTGGTAACCGTGGGGGTGTGGTATACAAGAAGGGGTGTGGTATACACGGTCATATACGGTACATCTGTCATTCCGTTCCATTATTTCTTCCTTGTGAGCGAGCGTAGCGGGCGGAACCGCCGGCTATGCGAAGCGCCTTGTAGTACCTACTATTATATGTACGAGTACGGGTAGGACAGAGCGGGTACGTGTACCTACGTACGTGGAGAAAGTTCACGTGGAGTACGAGCACTCTGGCCGCAAACAAAACTTGCTGTAAAGAGCGCAAACGAACGAAGATGATGTTTTCGGTCAGAGTGGACATAGTTCATGGCCCACGACATATCGGGTCCAACAACTGGTTATTGTCTGCTGCTGTTCTTACCTCCGTCTGAACCACGACCACAGTGCCGATCACATGAAAGTGGATAGCCGCCTTCGCCATCTCCGGTGGCTCCCATTGATCAGAACCCGGCTCCTTCTCCTTCCTAGCCCGGTTTTCCGGGCGCCCCAGTGGAAAGTACGGGGCAGAGTCGCCAAAGCGCAGCTGCACGCTACGCAATGCCTCGGCAGTGTTTGCCGCTCTTTCCGCAGGTGCTCGTTTCTTTCTTCCTCCGGCGGAAAACGCACCGTGTGCCAGCCCGCCATCGGCCGTGGGGAACGGCACGCTCTGCGCAATCGGCAGCACAACAGTCTTAACCATCAAGTTCACCTCTGCATCAGTCATGTTCTGGTGTCGTTGTTGCCGTTTCTCCACTGGGCGAGAGAGGTCATCATCGGTAGCCGAAGGCATCTGTAGGCCCGGGAACAACCCGCAGACCGCAGAGACGCGCTCTTCGAGAGTTCCGGACGGCACAGGAGCTGGACCATCAGGAGCGGGGCCACTGGCGGCCCTGCTTCTTTCCGGTGGTTCCAGCAAAAAGAATCCCACTGCCCAGGGCGCTGCGCGCTCGGAACCGCCACACGATACATGCCTGCCGGCCACCATTTCCCCGCTGGCCCGCTAACGAAGTACTTCTGGTACTGCCAGCCGTCCCGACAACCGCCAGGCCCGCTGTACCGGCAACCAAACTCCTCCATTGCCGTGAGCCCGTCGGGCGCAGGTTTCCAGGTGCAAGTCGTCGGGTTGTGCGCCATCTCTGAAGCAGTCGCTCTAAAAAACACAGCTACAACAAACAATACTAGCAGGCAGCCCCAAGTCGCCGTGGTAGCCCGCTCGCCTTCTCGATCAGAGATACATGAGCCCGTCCGGCGCAGGGTTCCAGGTGCATGTCGTCAGGTTGTGCGCCATCTCTGAAGCTGTCCAACTATTAAGAGCATCTCTGAAGCTGTCCAAATTGTGACAGAACGCCTCCGTATCTTGATACCAATGTCCAAAGTTCCCAAAAATTGGAAATTCTGGAAGAAAAG
>JAYJMC010000314.1:31299-56072 GCA_036873965.1 Neoagarum fimbriatum | reverse complement strand
TGTTGTGTTGTGTTGTGTTGTGTTGTGTTGTGTTGTGTTGTGTTGTGTTGTGTTGTGTTGTGTTGTGTTGTGTTGTGGAAAACTAATAACATGACTAATGCGCGTAGTACCTCACGCAAACCGTACACCCCGGGCAAACAAATAATGAATTTTTGCGTACGTACTAATGGAGAGAGGTAAATTAGGCGAGGCTGTCTCGTAGTCGCAGTAGACAGTGTGCGTTCCAAGTCGTGCTGTTGTAATAAGGAAGGAGATAAGAGAGAGGAGAACCGGGAGAAATACACACGGAAGGGAGCCCAAAAGGCAGCAACGGGTGAAAAACAAAATACATCCCCCCACTGGAAGTCTATTTTTTTAATGGAAACCCAATTCAAGTAATCGAAGATCGAGGATTGGATCAACCTAGAGGAAGCAGTTGTCCACGGAAATGATCCTGAGGCCCGCAGGGCACCCACGCAGCCACGCACAAGGCTCTCGGCGTCCAGAACACATGTCTCAACACTCCCGCTGGGACTTCCTTCCGCGGTGCTCTGTGTGGTAAGAACTGCTCAACGACGCTACGAGTAGGGTGTCTGCTCTCGATGCAATGGCAAACATTTTAATTTCGAACCATAGCAAAGCCACCAAAGCCACCAAAGCCACCAAAGCCACAGAAACACGGCGACCGCGACCAACTCGAGGCATCATGCGACGACACACGTCCCACGTGTTAGCCCCAGCTCGTCCGCTCCTATAGACGCCAGGTTTGCCGAAATCGATGCCGTACAGCTGCCGCAATCAGCGATGTGACAACACGACAAACAGTACACAGTACAGAACAGATACACAGACATACAAATTAGATAAGGTAAGCCTGTACGCACTCCGCAATGGAGAGTTATTTTTTGCCACCTGGAACAAACGCCCCTCGTAATCAGATATATACGTTGCACGAGTTGCAACAGGAAACCGAGGCGACCGCATAATACTAAAAAGGAAAAACAAAATTCAAATACAAGTGAAGCAAACCTAAGTTGAACAAATCGAAATGATGAGAGACCATCAAGGAAAAAGGCAAGAGTGTAGGAAGACTTGGAGATGCGCAAGCCATGTAAGTAGATTATAAATGAGACAGCATCCACCAACAAGAAGAGCAAATACGCAACAAAACCAAAAAGCGAAATCGCAACAGGAACAACTAAAAATGGAAAAACGAAAGGGAGGGGAAACCCAATGGCAGGCAATGGAGGCATACAGAAACAAGGAGGCATGGGTGGTACTGCGCTAGCTACTTACGCCCAAGGGAAGGCACGCATCATGACGGTGATGGCCATGCCCAGATGCCAGTCGTTTGGGACGACACCTCACCCCCCGTCTCATCCCTCCCCGCGCGAGCGGGCATTAGCGTCAGTGGTTCGTGTCGCGGCTGCAACCGTCCTGTCTTGCTCTTCCGCTGCCTCTCTCTCTTCTCGTGCCGTTTCCGCATGAATGTCTCCGGCCCGTCCTCGACAAGTCGGAACCATCGACGCCCGCCTTCTGTGCTGCCTCGCGCCACCGTTCGAACTTGATGCATATCACCTTCAGGTCGTTATCAAGGTACCGAATCCAGTCCCGGTCCTGTCCTCCGGATTAGCCCTTACCACCGATCACCTCGTTAAACTTCACCCTCCTCGGCAGGAGCTCCTCTCCCATGCGTGTCATGAAGCCCGCAAACAGCACCCTTTGTCTGCGTACCGTGAGCTCAATTCGCTCAGAGTCTGTGTTGACAAGCGCTTTGGCGAAGCATAGGATGCGGTCTTCGCGCTTCCGTTTCCGCCAGCCGAGGCACGGGGGGAGCATCGTGTGGTAGACCCGCGGTAGCCTGTCGTAATCAGCCTTGCTCGGGTACCACGTGACGCATCCGTACAGTGGCGTCTCAAATACGTTGGCGTTCAGTATTCGCACCTTCAGACGCAAGCGCACACCCGGGCGGTGACAGAGTCCCATCTTATACGGCCCGAAGCACACCCATGCCCTCTGAAGTCGACGAGTTTCCTCGACAGTGATATCCCAACACGCGCTGATAGTCCAGCCTTAGTGCATAAACTCGACCGTTTGTTTGTACTCCTGACCAGCGGACGTGACGGTGGACGACACCGCCCCCCCATCTTTCGTTTGCAGGCACATAATCTCCGCCTGGGCCTGCGAGACCGTCAGCCCGAATGCCGCACGCGCAGTAACACGATCACCGTCATCGTCCTCTACAACCCTCCAGGTTGTTGCGATACGCTGCTCGCATTGTCAACATACAACATTCCCCACAACGTCTGGGCCTCCTCCTCCTTCCCCTGTCCGTCTTCTGGCCCGTGCCTCCCCCCTCTTTTTCTTCCCCTTCTCCTCCTTTGGTTAGATTTGACACATGCTGTCCATCATGGCTGCATCAGCGGTGAAGCGTTTATCCGCCCCGCGCACCATCGCCGTGCAAAACATATTGAACAGCAATGGCGCGAGCACACACACTTGCCGACTGATGCTACGCCAGGGGTTATCCCATGGGTGATCACATGGGCTATGCCATAGACAATCATATCCCATTGGGTACCCCATGGTCTTTGGCATGGGATATCCCATGAGCTATCCAATGGGGTGCCCCACGTGGCAGTCCATAGCCTATCCCATGGCCATCCCATTCATGCGGCCGATACCATGGTCTTTCCCATGGGATGCTCCATGGCCACCTTATTGACATCGTCCACCGGCTAACCCATGAGCTCCATCGCGGAGCCCACGGGACAGGGCATGGGCTAGCCCATGGGCTCTCCCATGGGCTATCCCATGGTCGGCCATGGACAGCCATGGTCCATTCCATAGTCGTGGCCATGGACGGGCCCATGGCCGCCCATGCGGTAGCCCATGGGCTGGATCGACTATGGGCGAGTCTATGGCCTAGTCCATGTCCACCCATGGGCTAGGGAAACAGGCGACGGCGTTGGAGGCTTGCACGCCGGTCCCAGTGACACCTTCAAACAACAAGCAGTACAGCAGTGCATACAGTAGTTCAAATGAGAAGGCCAACAGCATTAGTAGTAGTAGCAGTAGTAGTATCCCAATTATATAATGCACTTCCGTAGTGATGATGGTGATGATGGTGTCGCGTTGGATCTTCACGACTATGCCAGTTTCAAAACACCCCGCGGGGAACCGCCTCTACCGTACGCCACCGGGCCGCCCGCGGCACCACGACCGAGCCACGTCTGCCCCACACAGCCCTCGGTGACCCCGGCAATAGAACGGCAGCCCATGCCCGACTCGGCGAGCGGGGGGAGTGGAGAGGCGCCCACCCGGGGACGGCTCGCTCTCTCCCCAGGAATGGGGCGGATCCGAGGGAACGGAGGGGCGTCCAAGCTTTTTCCGAGGCATTCCCCCCCCGGGCATTTTTTTCGTGTCCCCGTTTTTGAGTTTCCATTTGTATGGAACGCGTTTTTTTTCCGGGGATGGTGTACTATCACCCCCCTCCCCTTGGAGTTTGGCTCCGCGACACACCGCTGGAATTCTCAGCCCTGAGGTCGCCGCTTTGAGCCCCACCGCCGTCCGAGTTTTTGTTGTGCTTGTTTATTATATGGGTATTAGTATTATTTTGTTTTTCGTGTTATATACCAGTATGCGTTTTGTAAGTCTTTTTTCTCGTTTTAATTATAAGGCGCCAACTACTGCTGTACGTGCGTATTGCCGTGCTGCTGTAGTACATGGTGGATGGGTCGATGGGTTGGTGCGTGGGTGGATGGGTCGGTTGGTGCGCGGATGATGAGTACCTTTAATTATTGCGTTTGCCATGAGCGTCTTCGTCGCTGCGGGTGGTGCCCCTGTCATTTTTTTTCGTAGTTTAGTTTTTGTCCGCTGTGGTGGTGCTGCCACTTTTATGCCGGCCCAGCTGGCATATAAATCAGCTTTCCACTGGTACCAGTAGACTTTGCGTTACATGTAGTAGTACAGTATGTACGAGTAGCAGGACACTTTGTACCGCCATATGGCAAGTCACACCAGGCACTGCCTGATGACGACTCGACCACACCCGGAAAACAGGTGCAGATCATAAGAGCCGCCATGCAGATCATACAGATCACACCCGGGTAACACATACAGATCACACACGGAATAAATCTTGCAGGTCGTACAGATCACACCAGAATACATGTATCTGCAGATCCTGCAGATCATACAGATCATAGATATCATACAGATTCCACATACGAGACCATACATATCACGCCCGGAATACATGTGCAGGTCATGCAGATCATACGTATCATACAGATCCCACACAGATCATACGTATCATAATAGTTCATACAGATAATCATGGACCCTACAGATCAGCATAAATCCTACCGATCATCATATAGAGCATACATGTCCGATTGGGGTGCATGTGCAGACCATCACACCTGTAAAATACATATGCAGATCTTGCAGATCATACAGTTCGTACAGATCCCAAGTGTCGAAACATCGCAGATCATACAGACCCCACTGGGGTACGTGCTGAGATCATGCAGACCATACAGATCACACCCGGAAAACATGTGCAGATAATGCGGATCGTGCAAATCATACAGGTCCACCGGTCGAAGCATCCTAGATCACACATGTCACACCCGGAATGTATGTGCAGATCATAGGGATAACCCAGATGACACAAATCCCACACAGATCATACAGATCACACCCGGAATATACAGTGTAGATCTTGCAGATCATACATATCATCTGACCTTCGGCCATCCATCGAGCACACGAGGGCACTAGGACACATCAGCACGGATCCCGCTTCTGCCCAGGGGACAAAACAGAAGGAGATTGAGATCGAGGCTGGGGTTAACCGAGGCGTTATTGTTTTGAATGAAGCATGAGCCTATAAGCGAGGTTCGCTGGTGTTGTACCTCTCGCTGCTGGTACTGCTCTACGTACCGCTGCTGCTGTTGTGCTGCTGGTGCTGATCTTCCCCTGCTTGCTGTACTCCGCGGTGGGTGCTTTAGTTGTGTCAAGGATGGGGACGCCAACACACGTACACACTGCGCAATTCGTAGCTGTCACACAGAGAATACGTTGAAGCATGTCTGAGCGTCTGAGCACTGCTGAGGATAGGAGGTACAGCTCGGGTACAGAGGTATGACTAGGGACTTTTATGTGCAGCGTGGGCGCACAAATATATATTACCCAGCCCCCGCAGAAGGCGCTAGAGTAACTACTTTCGCCATATTGCCATACAACCTTGCACAAACCCAAATAAATGTGGTGCACTGCCCCTAACACGCACAATGAGGCCTATCGGCACGTTTCCGAGCATCGATTTCATGAGGTGAAGTATGCGGCCCTCCAACAGCTGAAAGCGAAATGTGCGGTCGGGTTCGACACAAAGAAGTGCGAGGAGTTCGTGGGGGGGGGATGAACATGAACCATCCTCTACTCAGCGAAGCACTTGGTTTTAGTGTGGCTGACCCCCCCGTTCCGGAGGCCCAGTTATGAAACGATGGGGTGTTGGTCATGGATAGTTCGTTCTGTGTACAGTGATGACGGTTTTTGCAATTTGTTTCATTTTTGTAACAAAAAAGGGTGCTGTTAAGAACTTGTGGACAGCTACAGCTCCCCACAAACAACGATAGCCGGAGAAATTGAGACACGTTCCTTGTAGGGAGTAGGAAGGCGTCGGGTGCACTTCAGGGCTGGTTAATCGATAAACGGGAAAACTACTTCTATTATTATTATACTTTGCCTGAACAAATGAAACGACACACACAGGATTGCTTCGGCATGCTGACTACAGCGAGCAGCAGCCAGTGAGCCTCCACCTGCCTCAGACCTTCGACGGCTATAGCCTGCACTTGAAATCAAAACCAAAAGCAACTAGCTGAAATCGCAAATCAAAGTTTGTTTTCGTGCCCCGTACAAAACCACCACGTCACGACCTCAACTCCTTGACAATCGCAAGCGAAACGTCCCATTTCTCGTTCGTCGGGAGTCGGGCAAGCTACTACCATTATATCTTGCCTGGACAAAAAATACGCGTACACAGGAGGGCCCTGGCATATTGATTACAGCGACCGACAGCCAGTGCCAACGCCCCCGCCTCCGACCTCCGACAGATAGTTACAGCCTGCACTTGAACAAACAAACAAGAAATGAAAATCACAACAGAAAGTCAAAGACGTTATTGTGCCCCGACAAAAATCACCACACAACGACCTCAACTCCTCGACAATCGCAAGCGAAAACGTCCCATTGCTCGTGCGTCGGCTAGCGTGCAACCTACTACCATTATATCTTGCCTGGACAAAAACAACGTGCACACAGAAGGGCCCTGGCATATTGATTACAACGACCGACAGCCAGTGCCAACGCCCCTGCCTCCAACCTCCGACAGATAGTTACAGCCTGCACTTGAACAAACAAATAAGAAAAGAAAAGCACAACAGAAAATCAAAGACGTTATTGTGCGCCGACAAAAACCACCACACAACGACCTCAACTCCTCGACAATCGCAAGTGAAACGTCCCATTGCTCGTTCGTCGGTAAGCGTGCAACCGACAGTTTCTTCTGGATATTGTGATGTGTATCCAGGCAGGTGGTCCTAGAGGCTGACGACTGCCGACGTTAGTCGATACGTGATAGCTCGGAGAGCTTGCAGCCGACACTCATTATCATACCGATCACACATATTTCTACTGAAAGCATTACAAAGCAGTGCTACTGACCATTGATGACAGCCGTAGAGGAGATGCGTAGACGTTTCCATAACACCCCCCCTCAATGAACCTTGCCTGTGACAATGCGACAATTATTGATGCGCATAAAAAATTGAAGTGTTGTACCAATAAATTTAAACTACGTAATATTAATTGAATGCGGCCATGTCATAATATATAAATATAACTCCGAAGTGGTATGCCTACAAATACGTTCAGGTGCTTACGAGATGTACTGTTACCATAAAATGCACAAACCAAATCACCACAATAATCCCGAACGTTCTCACAGCTCAATGCAACATAGCGATGCAGGGCTGAGTGTTGAACAATTGAATATACCTATTAATAGTAGACTGATTTACACCAATAATAGAACAGAATCGCATACACACAAACATATAACACGTACACGAAGATGAAGTCGTTTGGACATTTCTGAGAAAACGTCGTTTGACGAGGTCGTTTGAGGTTATTCACCGACGTTCTTGATCTCGTCCAGACGAAATTGGAGACGACGTTTGTTCGGGTGCTTCGTGCCGACGTCGGCGAGCTGATATTCCGGGAATATAGTGCATTGAGATGCTGCCGTCCTTAACCAGCTCACGAATGTAGAAGAAGCGTAGAGCAATGTGCTTTGTACGGGCGCTGTATGTACGTGGAGCGTGGCCGTGTTGTACAGTGTGGGGGTACTTGCCCGAAGTCTCCGCCAAAGCCCAGCTCGGCCATCATGTTCGAACAGAATACGGCTTCCTCCATCGTCAGTGCCGCAGCCACCAGCTCGGCTTCCATCGTAGACATGGCTGTCAGGCTCTGAATCCCCGTTTTGAAGCTCACAGGGGCTTTGGATATCATGATATGATAACACGAGGTTGATTTTCCGTTATCCGGATTGTTGCCCCAGTTTGCGTCCGAAAACGCGGTGAGCTTGAAGCCCCCTTTCTTGAAACCTATGAAGCCCCCTTTCTTGAAACCTATTTTGAAGTCCGTGATCCCAGCGAGGTACCGCAGAAGGTGCTTTGCTGCGTCCATGTGGACTTTCGAGGGCTTGGACATTGCACGAGCTAGCTGGCACACACTGTACAAAATATCACAGCGTGTGATCTGAGTGTGGTACATTACCGAGCCAGCTATGGCTTCGTACCGTTGCGTCTCTTCCTTGTTGAGAAGAGTCTCCTCCGGCTTCTCCGTGGAGAGCTCCGCACCAAAGCCTGGAGTACTCAGGGGTTGCAGCCCCCCATGCCAAACCGCTCAAGAAGGGACTTGGTGAAGTTCTCCTGGCAAACAGAGAGCGTTCTGTTTCGCGGTTGCGCGTAACCTCCATGCCCAGAACAAGCGATTTATCCCCCATGTCAGACATCTTAAACTTGTGCATCATCTTATGTTTGACAGTCTCGATCACCTGGATGTTACCTCCGGCGACGAGGAGATCATCCACGTAGAGGGTGATGATGATGACCACGTCGTCGTGGTTGCAGATGTGCACGAAGGGGTCAGACTTGAGCGGGACACATCCGATTTCGACCAGAGGCGCGGATCGATGGTCCTCCACCAGTTCTGGGGGCTTTGAGCTAGCCCGTACAGGTTCTTTCCCGGCTTCATCACGAATCGAACTCCTTTCTTATCCGTGGTCTCCAAGCCAGGTGCCATCTCAACGAAAACATCCTCCTCTACGTCCGCGTAAAAGGAAGCCGTCTTTCTCGTCTAGCTGGATTACCCCCCAGTCCTGTTCCACAGCGATGGCGAGCACAATCCGAATGCTCTGAAGCCTGCAGACAGGGGAGAAGGTGCTGCCGCAATCCTTTCCTGGCACTTGATTCCAGGCCTGGGCTACCAAGCGAGCTTTGAACGTGTTGTCTGGCTTTACCTTGTAGACCCAGTTCGTTCCAATAATTTTCTTCCCAGGAGGGACGTCCGAGTGAGGTACAAGTGTGTAGACGTTGATGTCTTGAAGGCTCTTCATCTCCTTTTTCGACGCATCTTTCCACTGCTGCGCTTCCGGCAACCCCATTGCCTCCTTGCATTGCCTCCTTGAAGGTGTTCAGAATGATCTAGATATTCGCCCCTTCCGAACGGCTCTGGTGTTGCGTGTTGGTGACAGCGTAGGCGTATTCGACACGGTTGTGGTAACCGTCGCGGTGTGCGACATCAGGAAACTCCCCCTGCGTGAACAGTGCCAGCCTTCTGAGTTCACGACGAGTTCTGGCTGAATGCGTTCCCGCAGAAGAGCCAGCTGCCGAAGAGCCAGCGGCACCGTGGCTAGGAGCGGTACCACTACTCGTGGCTGACGGTGCTGCCAAACAAGAGCCAGCGATAGCCTGGGTAGGAGCGGTACCACTACTTACCGGGCTCGCAAGGGCACCGTGGATATCACGAGCGGTTGTCTCGTGAATGTGAGCAAAGAGGTCGAGTTTCGGCGCGTCGGCAGTCGTGTACTCGACGGGGGGCGTACTAAGATCAAGGCGCGAAGTGTAGCAGCGCACATCGCGCACAAAGTCATCATGCTCGTCGTACGTGAATTTCCCCTCGTCGAAACCACTCACCGAGTCCAGGTCCGGTTCGGGCATGACGGACGGCGTCTCGATGAAGATCACGTTCAGGCTCTCGCGTACATTCCGCTTCTCCGGATTGTAGATGCGAAACGACTTGCTGTCCATACTGTACCGGACGAGACGTCCTTCCCAAGCGCGAGGTTCCAGTTTGCTGGTGCGTGTTCCCACGTCTACAAACGCTTTGGCGCCGACGGCCCGCAGGTGGCCAAGGGACGCCTCCTTGCCATAGAGGGTCTTTTACGGCGTCGCGTTGCTCAGGGCGGAGTGTGGAGCCCGGTTCCGCAGGTAACTGCTGTCTGCATCAATTCCCCCCAAAGAAAGTGCGGCAGACCGGATTCTGCCAGCAAGCACCGAACAACGCCGGACAGCGTCCTAGCGATCCGCTCGTTGGAGCCAATCTGCTGGGGGGTATTGGCGGAAGCAAACTCTAGTTTCACGCTGATTTCGCGACAATATTTGCGGAAAACTAAAACCGTGTTCTCTGTACCTTTGTCCGTCGAAAGGCGCTGGAGGCGCCACCCACCCGCGATCACCGAAGTTTGAACGAACAGCTGGATAGAGTCGACGGTGTCCTCCTTCGTCTTGAGGAGAACGATTTCAGCCCACTTGGTGTGGTGATCGACAAACTTGTTGGCGTATCTGAAACCACCCAGCGCCTCAGGAACGATGGGTCCCATGAGGTCGGAGGTAACGAGCTGGAAAGGCCGCTGACCGTCGCAAGACGCCCGTCTGGGGTGAGCATGTTGTGCACTTTTTCCGATGGCGCCAACATCCATGCCGCCACATCCCCGTCGTACTCGACACCGTTGTCCGGTACCCCCCGCAGGACCACCATGCTATTGCTGTTAATATGCCCCATACGGCGATGCCACAGATCCGCCGACTCGGGACGCATAGCTGCGCCGGCGGAGTCGCGAACCAGGTCCATGGAGAAGGAGTAGAGCGTCCGATGGTCCCCAAGCCGGTCCATCGGCAGAACAACGCTCCCCATCTCTAGCCGCGGTCGGACGGAGTCAAACACCGTCACAATATCCGTGGCCGACGACATCGCAACACAGAACAGGTTCTTTCCAAGACCAGGCACCACAATTACGGAGAACGCGACCAGCCTCTTGTGTCCACTTACATCTTTGACGTGTCCGCGAACAGTGCCCTTCGCTATACCCTCAAGAACATATTGCCCTGTTGTGACAATCTTGTGAGGAACGTCAAGGGAACAGTAGTCGCTCATGAGGCCGCTCAAACCGGGAATCAGAAAAGGGTCTAGGACGTGCCTCGACGCACCACTATCCACCATCACCGTAATCTGAGACCCGGAGCTGGGGCCGGAGGCCGCAGATGTCAGAACAGTAGACGTCGCCATGTACGTCTAACAGAACGCTCCAAACAGCCCCGGAGTAGACTCGCGTTGTTTCTTGATCAATTCCGAGAGAGGCGGACCAAGGTGGACGACGGTTTCCGCGGCCGCCGCTGGTTTCGCGGAAGCTGCCGCCCCCGCAGCAAACGCAGATTCCCCGATGGCAGAGTACGAGAAACCAAACGTAGACCTGCCAGATTCGACGCCTTGGGCAAGCAAGGCGCTCCCCAAGTTCGCGAAGTTCGCCTGTGCAGGTCGCTGCTATTTAAGCTCCTGCTGTTTATGACACTAAGCGTCACTGTGCGTCGTCGTCTTGTTCAAGGAGCACCACTATAGCGGAGGATCACCGACCCCGACTTTCTTCTAGGCGTTCTTGCCCTTGGCCCGGTTTGAGGGCCGCTGCTGCTTCTGTTTCTGACGCTGGGGGCGGTTGGTTTGGTAAGGCCCGTATTCATGGCAAGTATGACATTGGACACCGGCGGACCCAGCCGGCATCGCCACACCACGACCCGAGACGGACGGTGTCGACGACTTCCGCGAAAGCTCATCGATGTCACATTCGCTACGGTCGTCGGTATCTCAGCCAGGCCGGAGGTGCGATCCCGGTCCCTGGTCTGCCTGACGAACTCGTAGTCCTTCGTCAGAGGCCGGAGAAAGAGGTCATCGTAACTCTCACCAGGGAAGGTCATCCCCCATGTCCTTGAGGCGACGTCGAGTGTCGTCCATCTTGGCGAAGATGTCGGCAGGGTCCTCCCTCGGTTTCATGAAGTTGTTGAGGAGACTCTCGCGGCACGCACGACGGGCTTCCTTGGTGTTGCCGTCGAAGCGCGCGGAGAGCGCCGCCCAAGCCGTCGCTCTGTCGCCAAGGGAACCCGCCGTGCAAGTCCCCTCGTGCGCTCCGACGGTGATGTGCGCCGACCCTTTGGTTGCGAAAAAAAAAACGGAGGACAGATGACCGCTGTTTTTGCGCCAACTGTCGATTTCGTCGGCGTTGGACCCGGTTGAAGCGGGACAAGGGTCGCCGTCAAGGACCGGTAGCATTTCGTGCTTGTGAAACCCAATCGCTTGGCGCATCTTGGACTTCCACTCTCGGAAGCCCGGGCCGCTGAACTTTTGGATGGTATTGATTGTATTATTGAGCGAAGAGTCCGCCATGACTACGCTTGTGTCAGCTCCCTACAGACGCCGACTATCCCACGCGAGTCACCAAGCGCGCAGACTAATCCTAGGCACAGTATAACGCCCGAGAACGCAAGTGCTCGACGCGAAAAATATGTGCGGTCCAGATTACAGTGCTACACTTTACGTGTACGCCTGAGGTTGTAGCAACGAAGATCACAACCTACGTCCAGCAGACACTTCCAAATGTCCACCCAGACGCGCTACGACTGCAGGTAGCTAGGTTGCAGCCCTGTGACCGTCGGAGACGCTAATTCCGGCCACTTCGTCCTGCAGACACACGGGTCAGATGTACTGCTCAGACAATAGCTACACGTCTTTCAGTGCAGGATTTAATTCGGCTGCAGCACGGATGCTAACAGGCCAAATTTGTTCGACAACAGCAAGTATACGTTAGCTCTGACAGGCTTTGCTGCGCGGCAACCCGCGCAGACTCATTTTGTGGGAAGCTCGCCCGAGTGGAACGATGTCCCGCTGTGATGTATGTGGTACACGCCCCGAATACAGCTGCA
Source organism: Neoagarum fimbriatum (assembly GCA_036873965.1). Taxonomy (NCBI): domain Eukaryota; class Phaeophyceae; order Laminariales; family Agaraceae; genus Neoagarum; species Neoagarum fimbriatum. The sequence goes on along the minus strand of JAYJMC010000314.1, from coordinate 43,770 downwards.
CGCGAGCACAACGACCAAAACCGCACAACTCAATTCGCCGACCAGAATCGACACCTACACATTATGCTCCCGACGAATGCATTTACCAACACAGTAGCTCGTACCGCAATGTGCAGACTTGAACCAGGTGATCAGCCCGTGTCCTTATAACAAGCGGGTTGACTCAATGTAGACCTCCAACCGAAAGCCCAATCTTGTGTTTACTGTACGCAGATGCACCACTCGAACTTCTCGCAAGTGTAGCCGAGATAGACCCTCTCCGAAGTACACTGGCGCCGCGTTAAAACTCGAGGCACATAGCCTCTTATGGATATTGTGATGTGTACCCAGGCAGGTTGTGGCAGAGGCTGACGCCTACCGCCGTTAGTCGATATGTGATAGCTCGGAGAGCTTGCAGCAGCCGTAGTTGGCAGTACTGCGCTGTGTAAGACAATGGCCAACACAGACAGATAATACACAGATAGAACAGTGGTGGTCCAGACAGGACGAGACAGCAACGACAGCTCGATACCCAGGCGATCCAGAGAGATCCACAAAGAGTGATCGACCAAAGTTATAAATATCGCAACATCGACCGCACAACACTATAGTAATTCCTCCGCATACGTTACACGCCAACCGACACTTATCATACCGATCACACATGTTTCTACCAAACGAATTACAAAGCAGTGCTACTGAACATTGATGACAGCCGTAGAGGAGATGCGTAGACTTTTCTATAACACAGTTGAAATTGTATCTTAACTGAAAAAAACAAAATTGCTCACGCAGGAAAGCCCCAGCATAATGACTACGGCGACCGACAGCAAGCGCCCGCGCCCGTGCCTCCGACCTCCGGATAGATAGCTCCAGCCTGCACTTGAACAAAACAATAAGAAAAGAAAACTACACTAGAAAATGAAAGAACGTATTTGGTGCCCCGTGCAAAACCACCACACAACGACGTCAACTCCTCGACGATTGCAAGCGCAACGATTAATTGTTCGTTCATCGGCAATCGGGTAACCTTTTACTCTTATCTTATCTTGCCGGAAAAAAAAGGGGGGGGACACAGGAGACCCTCGAAATACTGACTGTGGCGACCGAGAGCCAGCGCCCTCGCGCCTGACTCGGACCTCCGACGGACAGCTACAGCTTTCATTTGGAAACTAACCAAAACAAAACAAAACCAAATCGCAAACCACCGCGGTTGTTGGTGGCCCAAGTTAGTGGTGGCCCGTAAAATAGCACGACGCATCGACTTTAACTCCTCGACCATCGCAAACGAAACGGTTGATTGATCGTCCATCAGCAAGAGGGCAACCTACAATTGTTGTGTCTCGCTTGAAAACACCAAAACAGAACACACGAGAGTCCCGGCATACTGACTACAGCGAGCGATAGAGCTAGTTCCCCCGCTCCTGCCTCCAAGCTCCAACACAAACTTACAGCCGGCACTTGAACAAAACACAGGACAACAAAATCACAACCGTAATTCCAAGAATGTATTGTTGGCCCCAACAAAACCACCACGCGACAACCCCAAGAGCAATCCCACGGTAGGGGTACCACGTTCAGGCTCAATATTTTCTGACCGGCTGAGCTCCCCAAAGGAATAGCTACCGGTTAGTATGGTAATTGTACGAGTATAGTTGTTTTAGGGCTATGTTATAGAAGTGTTGGTCGGGTTGCGCGAACAAATATCCTCGAAGTCGTGTTTCGGGTGAGATATTGAGCTCCTCATGTGAGGTCAGAAAATAAAGCACCACCCCTACCGTGGGATTGCTCCCAACTCCTCGGCGATCACAAGCGAAACGTGTAATTGCTTGTTCATCGGTAAGCGGCCAACCTACTACTCATATTGTATATTGCCTGGACACGACAAAACCAGGACACAGGAGAACCCGGCATACTGACGTAAGCGACGGGCAGGCAGTTCTCCCACCCTTGGCTTGGATCTCAAACAGGTACTTACAGCCTGCACCTGAAACCCACAACTATAAACAAACCCACAACTATAAACAAACCCACAGCCGCTATTCGGAGAAGGTATTGGTGGCTTGTAGAAGAGCATCACGCAACAATCTCAACTCCTGGATGATTGCAAGCACAACATTTTGTTGCTCGATCATCGGTAAACGGGCAATCTACTACTATTATATCTTGCGCGGACAAAACAAACCGCGCACACAGGAGGACTCTGGCATATTGACTACAGCGACCGACAGCCAGAGCCCCCCCCCCCTCTACCTCGGACCTCCGACGGATAGCTACAGCCTGCTCTTGAAAACGAACAAAGCACAAACACAATCTCAAATCAAAAACATTATTGGTGGCCAGTAAGAGAGCACCACGCAGCTGCTTGAACTCTTCGACATTTTCAAGCGAAAATGTTCATTGCTCGTTCATCGGGAAGCGAGCAACCTCCTACAATTGTTTTATCTTGCCTGGCCAACAAACATACCTGGTAGCTCACAAGAAACCCCCGGCATATTTACGACGTGCAACCCACGCGCGCACATGTACGCTCTTGTAGTCCGGGCTAGCCGACATCTCGAGCTTGAGTCTTACGCTGTAGAAAACGATGACCGACAGTTATAGATGACGGTGTCTTATCACGAATGTCCTCCACCTGCGTCAAAAACGACGTTCGTACACAAGATGCGAAATTGTTTTGATACGTATCGGTAGGCGATATCTATGTTTACACAATAGCGATCGCCACACGCACTATCATACCGTGCGTAAACAAAAAGAGGGGATGATAGGGGGTAGGTCTTGGGGGTGTGGTGTGGGCTGTCACTGGACGAGCCTCACAACATGTACCTTACGCAAAGCGGAAGGGGAATTTGTTTAGATTGTACCGTCTGATGGTGGTCGTTAATACCCCCGGTGTTGTGAAAATGTCCATGGTCGTATTAAGGGACAGGTTGCCGGGAATTGCGCAGAACGACACTAGTGCGCCGTGTGCGGCAAATACGTGAAGGAGTTTGCCTAATGTCGGCACAGCTCCGAGATCGCTGTTTGAGTACGCCGCTGTCGAACGGAGGCGTGGTCACTCCGAGGAGCGCAGCTATGCCGCACGGTCGAAGAGCGATGAAAAAGCGGGCTGAACCAGTCAGAACAGCCCCCCCCACACACACACACAAAAAATAAGTAATCCGCGCCTTGACGCCCCGGATCCCACTACCGCACATGTGTGAGCCGTACCTTGATGTCACAGACTCCACCCACTCAAATATATACGGGCAGTATCATCGTTGTACCACGTACCCGGGTGGTATCGAATTAACATCAGCGACTACCGTCGAGGGGCAGCTCGTCTGTACCATTGCATCGAAGCATAATAACACCTCGCCACATAATAGAAAACCCCAGAAGGCATGAAACCCCCAAATACCCGCAAATCAGTATCACGCCACCGTACCACAAAAAATCACGGCATAACTCCTCGTAAGCTATTTGCGCCCCTGATGGCGGTGGACCAGGAGCTGTGATGCAAGGCGTAGAAGGCACACACAACACAAGGGGGACATGCGGCGGGGGTAGGGGGTTGATGGAAAGGGTGAGTTGTTCACACCATGAGGACAATTCCAAGACTTTTGATATCCAAACATCTCGCCAAGGAATTCCCTCCGCTCAACGTCGAAGGCTCAAATGTTGTATTCTCTACGGGGGTGACAAATGTCTAACCCCACTATGTACCAATCCTAAATACATACGGCACGCACACTGCTGAGGCCTCACCTGCACTTGGAACCCCCGCCGCCGCCCCTGGAGCGTGACGCCGGCCGCCGCCAGCGCCTCCGCGGGGGCCGCGCTGGGCGTCCGACGGATTACCGCGAGTCGTGTCTTCTGTTTCACCCCGAAGGCCCTGTGGCTAGTGCAACGCGTAACTACTGTCGTGACTGTAACTGCGGTGCCTGGGTCCATGACTGCGGCTGTCGTCGCTCCCGTGACTGCGGCTGTTGTCGTTCCCGTGACTGCGGCTGTTGTCGCTCCCGCGACTGCGGCTCCCGTCGCTCCCGTCGCGGCCGCCGCCAGCTCCACCGCCGCTGTCACGGCCACGGGCGTCGGGGCTGCGCCCATAATAAGTGGTCCTATCGTAGACGCGAGGCGGTGGTCGCGACTGTGTTCCGGGCAGTCCTCATATCGGCGGCGGCCATGGTGACTGTCACCGTCACGGGTGTGCCCGCGGACACCGCGAGGGAGTAATGATATCTTTGGGAATTACATAACGGGCTGATCGTACGATAGGGGAGGGGGGGGTACTCATTTGTTGCTTGCCTAATTCAATTGACCATTGACCACGCATCCCTTTCGAGACGGAGCACCGTTCCTACTCCTCACAGAGACACCTTCAACGTTTGGGCGCCCAGTACGTTCGTTCCATATATTGTACTGGTATAATTGTTTTGCTTATCATATCCCCTTCCTGTTTCGCCGTCTGTGGCCACCATCTATTTACTAGGATAGCTATGGTTTTCTCGCTACAATCTAGTCTACCAAATTCCTCTCGTCACATTCGTCTATTTACCACATCTCCTCCTCTAACGCATCCCGTTCCTCCTAGTACATTTCACATTCTCCCACTATGTGAATCCTAATATCTATTGCTGTGCCACAAGGTTACATACTTCGAAGTATGTGCATCTGCGTCCTCCTCCTCCAGACTACTGGTATATCCCTTTCTTCTTTCTGGTAGGTGCAGGTCCCCTACACGAAATCGCAGTTCAGCCTTTTCGCGTTGTCCATTGGGCCATGCAAATAAGTTTTCATTCCAATATCAGGCCTGAACCCCCCGTATATCTCTTAAGTGTTTCTCCTCTTTCACCTTGTTTCTTAGCGCTAGCCTTTCCCTTTCTTCGATACTTTTTTGTACTTCTGTCTTGTACCCCCCAAACGTTTCTATGGACAGTACCTATTCTTGGTCTCCTCCTAAATCCTACAATATTTTCTCGACTACGCTATCTCAACTTATTCCAGCCCGCCCTTTTTTGCTTTCTCCCATACAGTCCTATCAGCTATGGCTAGCAACGTCGTTTCTGGCACATTCCTTACCTTTTAATGTCATTTCAACTTTCTCACGTCTCTAGTTGTTTTAAGTGGGTACATTCCCAGTTCGGCTCTTAATACTGTATTACTCGTCGTTCTTGAACATCTTTGTATCTTTTCAGCTGCTGTCGTACTGTTTCCAGTTGTTTTACGAACTTTGGCGTTCCCTTCCCATACTTCTCCTGCATACTCTAGCTTTTGTACATCACGTTCATCAGAATACACCTTTAATCCTAGTGTCAAGGTGCGAGTCTGTTAGGATCGCATCCATCTTGCCTATGTGTGATTTGCCCTTTCCTTTGTTACTTTTGCGCTGTGTGCATCCCAAGGGAATTCCTTTGAGATATCTACGCCAGGGTACGTATACTGGTCAACGATTGGTAAGTCATATTCTCCCCACTTCCATTTGGAAGTTACCGGGTTCACCTAATATTCGTTACAAACAACTACTGCGCACTTTATTACGTTAGCTGTCACTCTCCATTGCCTAGGGTACTCTAGTGCCTTCTCTATTTGTTCCTGCAATCCTTTGGGTGTTTCTGATATCCCCACGAAAGCGTACGCAAACATCAACCCCGACACCGTATCTGCCCCCATCGTGACTCCTTCCGTTGCTGCTTCGACTGCTACTATCATGTCATTAATATATACCTTGAATATGTTGGGTGATAGTGTATATCCCTGTTCGACTCCTTGTGAAATATTAACATAGTTCGATATCTCCCCGCCCAGCATCACAGCACTTCTCGCACATTCAGCCATCTTTTTCATCATTTTCCACATCGTTCCTCTGATCCCAATCTCTCACGACGTTTCCCACAACCCATTTCTCCAGACCGTGTCGATGGTCTTGTGTACATCTAGGAAGAAACAGTTGTTAGGCCGGCGTCTTTCCTACCTTGGATTATCTTACCTAATGTGTATACATGGTCTACGCAGCTACGGTTCAGCCTAAACCCTGCTTGCCCTTGGCTTATTTTTTGTCCTTCCCCATCAATGTTCCCATTCTATCGTTTCAAAACGTACAGAATGTTTTGCCTACAGTGCTTAACAGCGTTATCCCTCTATAGCTCCCCGGGTCAGCCTTGTCTCCTTTCTTTGAAGACGGGTGCTACGATAGAGGTACCAGTTTCTGGCTATTTTCTTTGTGATTGACGGAGCTCCTCAACCGAGGAGCTACCCGAGATCGAAATGATATTACAATATGTTTCGTCGTATATGTAGGCCATGGGATCGTTCGGGTTACGCGTACATTTTTTCATCAAAAACCAGGTATTGGATGAGGTAGAGGGACCTCCTCAAACGAGGAGCACCAGAAAGACGTAGCTGCACCCCTACGGTAGCATGCATCTGAATAGGTTTACTACTACTCCTTCTCTCCACCTCTCAGGTGCGTGCTCGTTTATCTATATCAAATTATACGACGGACCATCATGGGAAGAATTCCCTCTCCCCCGTACTTCAAAAATTCATTCACTATTTGGTCTGCCCCTGCTGCGTTTCTTTTCTTAAGTCTAGCTACACTCGTACCTCTTTAATTCTTCCGTTGTGACCTCTCTCTGTAACCCATCTGAACCACTGTTTTCCCTTTTTAACGCATCTACGTTTGCCTCTGCCCACGCGTTGATTTCCTTCTCGAGTTCTGCGTCGAACGTTTCGTTGGCTGTAGGCGTTCCTAGCTCGCGGTAATGTTCTACAAGTACTTCTCTCTTCCCCTTCGAACTACAAACCATATAACCGTTATGTGCTCTTAACGTCACTATTAACGTGTCTGCCTCGCCTGCTTGTTTGTCCAGTATCCCTTTTATCCCTACCCACAACTACGCTTCATCCCGCCAGTCGAAGTTTTCCTTTGTCTTATTAATTACGTATTTCCACATTCCTTTCTTCTTCTTATCAGCCATATATTTTTCCTTCTTTCTAGGTGTGGCATACTCCTCCCATCCTGCCGTAGTTTTACTCGATATATTCCTTACGGGTGCCTCTCTCTTTACTGTTGTAGCCTTTTACTTCCTCGTCTCACCATTTTACTGCTCTGTTGCATATTATCAACTTCTCCCCTATTACGTTAGTTGCTGTGCTGTTGACCAATTGCTCCAATCCTTCTATAATCCTCGCTCCTGCACTATCTCTTTCCGTATCGTTCTCTGTTGTACCTGTGCTTTCCAACAGCTCGGAACAACGCCCTGCAGTTTTGGCCATCTCTTCTTGGAACCCTTGCTGTTTTTGGTTTACTCCTAGATGATCTATTATCCGTCTGTACAATTTCCTACCGCGTCTATTCTTGATAACTCTCGTCTGTTGACCCTCAGTCCATGTTGGACAGTGGTCAGTACTTCCTACGTCCGCTGCGCGTACATGTACTTCCGTTGCCTTACTACTTCAATTTTATATAACTATGGAGTCAAGAATGGAGCTTTCTCCCTTTTGTATGCACTGTCTAGTCCATTCTGGCCCTACCTTTTTCACTCTATCGTTGAACGTCTTCATCTCGTCGCTGTTAAGCAATTCCAACATCTCTAGCCCATTCTTATTGTTTGTTACTTCCCCATATGATCCAATGACCCATGCTACGATACAGGTATCACGTTTTCGCGAAAAGAGTTCTGACTGGCGGGCTGCTCAACCGAGGAACTACCCAATATCTTTCGAAATATCAAAAATGTTGTTCGTTCTAGACCTAGGCCATGGCATTATGCATCGGGCTAAACGTTTAGTTTATCTGAAAGTCAAGTTTTGGGTGAGGTGTGGAGCTCCTCACGTGAGGAGCCCCGGGAAAACCACCTGCACCCCTACCGTAGCACGCCTCCAATGTTTTCATTTTGGTTTGCTTGCCTCCCCAATTTTTGAATTGAAATCTCCTACTACAGTAGTACTACTTCTCTTGCCGTTTAGGCTTTTGCACATCTACTGCTACCTCTCCGAACTTCCTCTGTAGACCTGTTACGCACTCTTGGACTCTGGGGGCATGTAGAGTTTTCCTAAGGAAAAATATTGCGCGCCCCGCTCCCCTGGTACACTTATCCATATGCTTTAGTCAATGTTGGTGTTTTCGACCACCTCAAATATGTCGCACAAGCGTGCTTTGACTAGGAACCCTGCTTTCCCCCGCCTATATATTCTTGCTATCTTGTCCCTTCCTCTTTTTCCCTATCCATGCGTACTCTCCAACTTTGCATCCTACCCCCCCCCCCGTTTTCTCGCACGACTCTTGAATTCCCGCTATATCTAGGTCGCGATCACTTACTTGTTGGACTATTTCTAGCCCTTTGCGCTCTTCCGCGGCAAATCCACATACGTTCCATGAGGCTATTCTCAGCTTACGTTTTGCTTCACTCTCCACTCTACTTGTGTCTACTGTTCCTTCTCCGTCGTTACTACTCCTGATCTCTCTTTTGTGAACTTCTTTCCGCTTCTGTTGCCGGTTTTGTCTTTGTCTGTTTGCTCACACCACTACTGTTCCCCCCCATTCCCTTTGGGGCATTTGCTGGCTCCGGCCACCCCTTGTCTCCGCTCACTCTAGGACTCCGTCTTAGCTCCGCTATTCCATTAGCGATACATACCCTCCATCCTAGTCTGCTAACCCATGACGACACTTTCTGTCTCTATCCTCTGTCAATCCATGCTCGCTTTCAGTTTTTGCATGACTCGGAAATGCTCTCCCTCTCTTTACTTTTCCTATTGCAAAGCAGTATAGTCCTACTTCGTCGCACTTCCTCTTGAACTCTATTCTTGTCATGTCGCTAGGAATTCCAAACATCAGCACTACTAGTGCTTTACCCTACCAATCTTTCCTTTCCCAACCACGCTTCCTCACCGTCTCTCTCCTAATCGCTTTCGATAATATCTCCAGAGCAATCCCACGGTAGGGGTGGTTGCCTTATTTCCCGAGCTCCTCACATGAGGAGCTCAACACTTCACCCGAAACATGACTTCGAAGATATTGTTTGATCGCGCAACCCGACCAACATTTGTTCTATGCTCTACTGTAGCCCGAAAACAAAGTACACTAAAGTATTATACTGCCCGGTATTTACCCACTTGAGGAGCTCAACCGGTTAGAAAATATTGAGCCAAAAAGTGGTACCCGTACCGTGGGATTACTCTCCAGCTTGTTTTTGGTGTTCTTCGTAGTAGGAAATGTTCAAGTTTCTGGGACTTCCCAATCCTAGTACTTGTTGAGGGTCTGGTGTCTTTCAGTTATTTTGCCGGCGCACCACACTAAATAGTGTCTCCAACACGAGCTCGTCGTAGCCTGAAGCCATGTTCAGCACCCTTAACACAAGTACCCCACGTTTGTGTCACGCGATGTGTCAGGCGATCTGCATGGCAACCTTCCTGGCGTCCCACGATCGTATCTTCTATCTTGTTGCCCCTCTGCTGTACTGGTTTCCTTCCTCCAGGGAGGTCATGTTTATCGTGCACGGTTCAAGGACGGCTTGCATAACACAAACTCTTACTCAAATATCGGAATGCCCCGTGCGTCGCATTCTCCATCGTATGTGCGTTTCACCATGGGCAACAACCCCACTAATGCCCCCGAGTAGACCTTCGCGGTCGAAAGCTTGGCCAACGATTCCCCTACATTTTGTACCGGCTTCTATCCTTCAAGATATCAAGATATCTATGTACCGCTTGGTGCCCCTTCTCTTTGGTCATGTGGTCGGTCATTGGCAAGGTGTTTGTTCCATGAGTGCAGTAGGTATTCACTTTATTGCCATGCATCATCCACCCTTCCTCTTCATTCCGCGCATGACATGTGCACCTAGTGTCGGGGACTTAGGAATATGTCAGGCCAGATTTTCACCGCCCAATGGAAATAGGTAAATGTGTTCCGGGTGTCTAACCACGAGACCGAACCTTCATGTGAATTGAACATGTCAGGGTGACCTTGCTGTATCTATGTGTGTGCATGTAAGGTGGTCCGCCTTCATGCTAGGTTTTTGGACAATATTTTAATGTTTCCAATACATACAGTATTTCGCGATATTAGAAAAAAGAATACCTGGTATACATACGAAGTATGTATTTTGATTATTTCAGGTCTAAATCTGTTTTGTGTTTGGGTATGAGAAACAAAAATGGTTAGTTGAGTTATTTGAACTCTATATACGCTTTGTGTTTTGGCGTGGGGAAACAAAGAATGGTTAGTTGAGATATTTCATGTCTATGCCCGTTTTGTGGCTTGGTATGGGGAAACAAAAATTGTTAGTTGAGTAATTTCTTGTCTAAATCTGAGTGGTATTTTGGTATGAGGAAAACGGGTTAGTTGAGTTATTTCATGTTTGTATCCTGTTTATGTTTTGGCATGGTGAAACAAAATGATTAGCTGAGTTATTCCATGTCTAAAACTTGATGGCATTTCGGTATGGGCAAAAAGTGGTTAGTTCAGTGGTTTCATGTCTATAAGGCAGTTCCCTATGCGGATCAGATTTTATTGCGTTCGATTTTGGCTTTTCTGAGGTTTATCATCGTTTTTGGCCATGCACCTCTCGGAATGAGTCTAGAGTCTCCCCGAGGGGTACACAACTCAAACATCCGCTTCTCCAGAGGCGTAGTACGATCGTTTGGCCACGGTGCATAATCCGACGAACAATAATCTGAAGCTGTCCCTCGTCAGAAAATAGGCCCATGTTCTGATTTAAGCTACGTCGTTTTTTTTAGGTCAGATTTTGGGTAGTCGGCAATTTTTCGAACTGCCCGGGTGGGGAAGCGGGGTTTTGAGCCGGGTAACTCTCGGAGAGTAGGTGGACTCCTTCCGAGAAGCACACGACTGACTCCGTCGCTTTGCGGGCGTAAACCGTCTTCGATTGGCTGAAAAGCTAAAATAGGATCGAAAAAAACTCGAACCGCATAGGAAACAGCCTAACTGTTTTTGTGTTTTGGGGTGGGAAAAAAGTGTTTAGTTGGGTTATTTCATGCCTGTATCTGTTTTGTGTTTAGGTATTAGGGAAGAAAAGATGCTGCGTCGTAGCTGATTTTTCACATGTATATCTGTTTTGTGTTTCGATATGGAAAACGAAGTGGCGGTTTGAGTTATTTCGTGTCTCCATCTGTTTATGTCTTTCTACGTGCACACGAAAAAAAAAGAAATCGCAATTTCGTGTCTAGATTTCTGGTTATCGGGCTGTCATGTGCATGGGTCTAAAGTCTGCTTTCTGTGGTACTTGTGCGAGAAGGGGCAGTCTGTATATTGCATGTCTAGCGTCTGGTAGCTTATTTTCCAGCGTCGTTGCCACTCGACGCCCCAACCCATCAATGTGCTTTTATGAACCCCTGTAGAAATAGGGGGGTGTGATTCGATATCAACCCCGGTTATAAGACGCCTCCATACAAATGAAAGTCAAACAGGTACTCAAAAACACCCCCGCATTGGAAACGACCATGTATCTACTGTAATTGGAAAGTCCTCCCCTCCCCGGGGATCCCCCGTCCGTCCCGGGGATCAAGCGACTCCTCCCCGGGAAGCCCCGCTTGTACCGCCCCCACTGGCTGACGTTGGCCGCGGCGCCCTTTTATGTCGCCGGGGATACCGAGGGCTGCTGTGCGGGGTGGGCTCGGCAAGGAACAGCGGCGCGGTGGCGCTGGAGAGAGCCGATTCTGCGCGGAACATACTGAGACTGATATCGTTTTGAAAATCCAATGCGACGTCATTACGAAGACAACTACACGGGAGCATTATATATCGAGGATACATGCCACGTACCAGGAGCCAGAAAAGTGATTATCCAGTCTTGTCCAGTACCGGTCCAGTACTCCGTATTTCTTTCCTGAATGCAGGTATAATGGCAGGCTCAACATCGATAACACTCGTTCCCGATCGTATGTATCCCCCAATCAAACATGCCTTCCATATCATATGCTCCAATAAGATTCAATCCCCGCTCCACAAATCCCAGATTTGCTACACTCAATCTTGCCCCACGACCATCTTATACTTGTACCTCGTACGCTATACTATAGGTTCATGGTTTATGCCATGGTCGAGCCGTGACCTATATATATCCCATGGGCTCCGCCATGGTCTCAACCACCGGCTGGCAACCTTTGGCCCACCCCATGGTCTGTCCCATGGGTTCATCCGTGGGATAGCATAACCCATGGTCAATATCATGGCTGATCCCATGCGGTAGGCCATGGGCTACCCCATGGTCTATCTCATGGCTTACCCCATGGGTTAACATCGCAACCCATGGTCTATCCCATGTTCTCAACCATGGCCTACTCCATGAGATAGCCCATGGACCAGCCAGTGGACAAGCCCAGGGACGACATCCCAGTCAATGGGCTGGTCCATGGGTCCAGCCATGGAGCAATCCCACGGTAGGGGTGGTGCCTTTTTTTCTGAGCTCCTCACGAGCTCAATATCTCACCCGAAACACGACTTCAAATAAATTTGTTCGCGCAACTCGATAAACATTTCTATTCGCTAGC
>JAYJMC010000313.1:87494-100507 GCA_036873965.1 Neoagarum fimbriatum | reverse complement strand
TAGCAGTATATTGCAGAGCTGCTGCTGCCTGACTTGAGGTGGTAGTGGGGCTACTGCTTGCTTATAGTAGTAGTCACAGCAGTGGTGCTATATTATACGTAGTCAGGGTGGTGGCGGTGGTCTTGTTTGTGCGTTATTGATAGTTGGTATGTTCGTGTTGATCTACAAGTGTCTTCTCGTCGTTTTTTTTGCTTCGAAACGAAACGCAGCCAGCCCGATTAGGACGTTGTGTGGCGGGGGTGGGGGGGAGGGGTGTTTTTTATTATGACGTGTTTGTTTGTATTTTTATTTTTGCGCTTTTCATGGCAAGAAGGGTCCTTGACGTATCTATTTGGTTGGCGTGCCATACAACGGACAGTAGTAGAATGCACAACAACGAAACAACAGTGATTATCGGTAATACAAAGAAAAGCAAACGCGCTGGGGAACCGCGCGCCAACGCCATACATTGGCGTTGCGCTGCAGCGATTATCGGTAATACAACAAAGGAAACACGCTGGGGAACAGCGCGCCAATGTCATTAATTGGCGCTGCACTACAACAGTAGCAGTGAGTATCGGTACATAATGGTCGAGGTAGTTTGGACACATGAGGTACTCGTGCCGGGCGGGGCATTGTTTTGATCAAAACACCATTTGAACGAAATCGTGACGTTTGGCCCACACAAAACACCATTTGAACGAAATCGTGACGTTTGGCCCACACGGCACGGGGGGAGGTGGGGCTTGGCGCAGACGGCTTGTCTGTTGTGTCAGGTACCACTGCTCGTGGCTGCATTGTCGAAACTAACCTCCCGCCGATTATTGCAAAGGTTTCGTGAGTCGTGCTTGCTCGGCGTGGACTGAAGCGGCTCGAAAAATGAAAAGGCGGCTCGAACAAAGGTGTTTTTCAAAAGTGTATTCCTTTCTAAAGGTTTCCTGGACGGATATTCGAGAAGTGGTTGTGTGTGTGTGCGTGTGTGTGTCCGCCTGCCCACAGAAGCTCCGAACCCCGATCATGTTTTCGTAAACGAGGCCTCGAGCAATCCCACGGTAGGGGTGTCACTTTTTGGCTCAATATTGTCTGACCGGTTGAGCTCTTAAAGCGAGTAACTACTCGTTAGCATGATAACGTTACCACCATATTTGTTTCAGGGCTAGCGCATGAATGTGTTGGTCGGAGTTGCGAGAACAAATTTCTTCGATGTCATGTTTCGGGTGAGAGAATGAGCTCCTCATCTGAGGAGCTCAGAAAATAAGGCACCACCCCTACCGTGGGATTGCTCCAAGGTGGCCATCGCAAGTCATCCACCTCACAGTTCAAGTGATCTGTGCACCTGGCGGCATCATCGTTGATGTACCTACTTCGAATTAATATACCCGTTTGGGTTTTAATAGGTGAAGCGTCGTTAGGAGTTAATTTGTAGGGTTACTGACAAAGGTGCTTAAATTACTGGTTTTAATTAGAGAGGTAATCAGGTCCGACTGATAACATCTTCCATGCTGGAAGATGTAGGATTCTGCATTCCCTTTGGTAAAATGGAGAACGTATCGGATGCGATCAGTTTTGGCACAAATAACGGAACCATAGATTATATCGATGAAATATCTCGCAATTTTTATAGCAGAGAGGTCACTTCGAATTTTCGTTCCCGAAACCTCGTGAGCTCACGAGTTGGGGACGAAAGTCTTGAGAGTATGTCGAGGTCTATCCGGTCGACACCACGCCCCGCGGACGCGACTCTCTCAGTCGCGACGGCCGCGGTCCCGGCGTCGCCCGCGAACCTCTAGGCCCCGAACCCGAATAGTGTTTCTCGTTTACCTCGAAAAACTCCACCTCCCCTCTCGAGGACCTGCCTTGCTTCAGGCAAGGATCCTTGGGAGACTGCGCCGTGCTTGACATCACGCGCGTCTTCCTCGAGACGGGCAACAGATGCACTGGCCCGAGGCACGAGGTAGCTGTCGCAGTCGGCTGGGTTGCCACCAAGCTGGCGCCTCCCCCGGGCGCGGAGTCGTGGCCCCAAAGTTTGGAGGCAGCCGAAAAAAGGCCGATCATGGTCCGGGCCGGAGCCTCGAGGGATTTTCGGGAGACAGAGTCGACGCACCTCCTGGTCTACTTCATCCTCGACCGCGTCCGCTTTCACGGAGCGAGCTCGTGTGGATCTGGCGGAGCGGGCGCGAGGGGGATGTAGTTGCAACAAACGCCGAACCAGGAAACCTTAAGCTAGGATGACAGGGACCTGCTCCGGCTCACCACCAAGATGCAACACCCCGAGGTGTGCGTACGTGGTACGTACTGTGGATGGTGTGATTACGTAGTACTGTACTACTCTAAGTACTGGGCACGGATTATTATTATACGTCCTGCGTCACCGTTCAGGGGGTGTCTGAGCTGCGCGATACAGCTGTACCTGCTCTCTCTTCGTATGCTTGGCTGATTTGAGTGGGCGATGCTCTGTGGTTTCACATGATTCGGTAATACTACTGCATGTACTGGTGGGTTGTCACATTATTACGTATTGCTACGTGCTGACGTGATCGCGTATGTAATTCTACTTGAACGTACTTCTCAAGTTATGCGGTTACGTGTTTCTTCTGGTACCTGCCGGTGTGTTCTGTGCTCTACGCTTGGGTCCTGGTCCACGCTGAGAACTGTTGATAGCACAGACTAGGTGGTGCGTTGTATACGTACAATTCTGGTGTCCTTTCACAAGATTACGTCTTTCTACAGCAGTACCTGGTACGTACTTGTGTGATGACGTATTGCTGCACGTACCTACCGGTGTTCCCCCCAACAGATGTGGTCACCTGTAACTGCTGAACATACCGGCATACCCCACATCTATGGATGGTGTGCTACGGTAGACACTGCGTACTGGGCACGGAGACACAGCTGTACCTGCTCTCTCAATTTTCGGTTGATTTGAGTGGGCGATGCTGCGTGGTATCACATGATTCGGTACGACTACTGTACGTACTATTGGGTTTCCACCTGATTACGAATTGCTACGTGCTGGGGTGATCACGTATGTATTACTACTCGAACGCACCTGTGTGGTCCTCTCAAAGCGTGGGGTTACGTATTTCTAGCGGTACGTGCCGGGGTTCTCTCTCAACTGGTGTGACTGCGTCCTGCGGTGTTTGGTATTGGTGTGCCCCCACCCCTGAAGGCGCCGTCCGAAGTGCGTGATACGGTATTCTTCACGTGTTCGGTACGGCTGTGCCCGCTCGCTCCCTGCTAGTTGCGTGCACACGCCGTTATGTACTCGAGGTGCTCGAAACGGCTGTATACGCTCTCCCTCGCTCCTGGTGGCTGATTTCAGTTGTGCGATGCTGCGGTGTCTGGCACAGCGGTGTCCGATCTCTTCACGTTGGGAACTGTTGACCTCACTCAATTCAGCATTCCTGCGTGCTGGTGGGCTGTCACGTGAGTACGGGTTATTACATACCAGGTGCTGGCTAAATTGAGTATTACTCGCTCTGTTCGCGCTCTCTCTCGCTCTTGGCTGCGGATTTGAGTTGGACGGACGCTGCGGTGTCTGGCACGGCTTTGTCTGCTCTCACCGCTTCAGGCGTGCACACGTCTTGCGCTCTCTCTCGATCCAAGCGGTTCATTCGAGTTGTACGATGCTGCGGTGCATGGTACGGCTGTGCTCGCTCGCTCGCTCGCTTCTAGTTGCGTGCAATCACCGTTGTGTACTCGAGGTGCTCGATACGGCTGTATACGCTATCCCTCGCTCCTGGCCGCTGCTTTGAGTTGTACGATGCTCTCACCGCTTCAGACGTGCAAACGTCTTGCGCTCCCTCTGGCTCCAAGCGGTTCATTCGAGTTGTACGATGCAGCGGTGCAAGGTACGGCTGTGCCCACTCGCTCGCTGCTAGTGGCGTGCAATCACCGTTGTGTACTCGAGGTGCTCGATACGACTGTATACGCTCTCCCTCGCTCCTGGCCGCTGCTTTGAGATGTACGATGCTGAGGTGCCTGGCACGGTGGTGTCCGCTCCCTCTGCTATTCTTGGCGGCTGATGTGAATTGTACGATGCTGCAGTGTATGGCACTCTCTTCATTTGGGGGACTGTCGACCTCACATGAGTCAGCGTTACTGCGTGCCGGTGGGCTGTCACATTAGTACGTGTTTCTTCATACTGGCGTGATTACGTATTACTCCCTCTTTTCGCTCGCTCTCGCTTTTGGCTGCGGAGTTGAGTTGGACGATGCTGCGGTGTCGGACACGGCTGTGTCCGCTCTCTCCTCTACGGACGTGCATACGACGTTCGCTCTCTCTCTCGCGCCGAGCGGCTGATTTGAGGTCTACGATGCTGCGGTGTCTGGTACGGCTGTGCCCCCTCGCTCTCTGCAAGTTGCGTGCACCCACCATTGTATACTTGGCGTGCTCGACACGGGTATATACGGTTTCCCTCGTTCCTGGGGGCTGATTAGAGTTGTACGACGCTGCGATATCTGGCACGGCTGTGCTTGCTCTGTCTGCGACTCCTAGCTGTTGGTCTGAGTTGTACGATGCTGCAGTATCGGGCACGGCTGTTTCCGCTCTATCTGCTGGTGGCGGGTTCACGCCGTGGTGTGTTCGCAGTGCCGCGGTTGGAGTTTAGGGGGTTGGATACTGCTGTATTTGCACTCTATCTTCTTTGAGGCTGTTGAGTAGTTCGATGCGGCGCTTCTCTCGCCTGCTTCCTTGATGTTGCTAGGTTTCGTAACGTTTTGAATTTCGTAGGTGTGTACGATGCTGCGGTGTCTGGCGCGGCTGTGCCCGCTCTCTCTGCATTCATTTCACTTTAAACTCGGACACATTGACAGACGACAATATTTCTGTCTGCTCCTCTGGGTTTCCGTTCCGCAACGGCTGGTGTTGGCTAACGGTCTTGACGGTCGTGTCAGCGAACAAAATTCATGCGGTGGCGACCGCTTAGCCTAGCCGTCAGAATTCCGTTTCCTGGAGTTTTCATTTGACTCACGATAATATTGACTGACGATAATATTTCTAGATACTTCAGCATACATAGGTCAGGCGGTATAAATTCCGGTGTGTTAGCTCACACATTGGACGTGTGCGGGCGCTTTCGTAAACGTGCACAATCACCCTCAGACACTGACTCAATTCGTTATCCACAATTTCTGGAGACTGTAAAAGCGTACTGGACACCAACGCAACTCGTTATCCACCAGAATACTGTTTTCTGTATTGGCACACTCGTAGATTCGCCCGGAGTTAAGTTGCCGGTGTCTGTGCACCATGTTTTCTCGACGACCCGCATGGATACACAGCATCGCTTCGACGTTTGCTCATAGCATTACCTACATTGTACCGGGGGTGGCATATCCCCGCCCCCGCGTTGAACTGATTATCTCAAAGCTGTGTACACGCACATTTTGTGGGTTCGCGGAATCGTCGCGTCGCTACACAATGCTGATTTCGAGGCCGCTGACAGGCGTCGACATGCTTTTCCGTTGTAATTATTTTACATATCGCAGCGCCCTGGTTTACCGCGATAATCCGGATAGTCATAATTGATATCCTTGCATCCTCTCCTCCACATTGCTCGGTAGGCGGTCGCCGACATATGGTTCCAACGACTCGATCGACGCGACGTACACGTGCGGTCCATTGGTATCCCCACACCGCGTTTGGACGCCGACGAATGTGAGTGGGTGCGCCCAGGGGTGCTGTCCGCCGCCCCTGGTGTGTGGCCGTCCGTGGCGGACGTCATTCGTGACCTCATGCATGCTCCACGGCGCCGTCTGCCTTGGGATGCCCCGGTTTGGCATGCGAGGGTAGATGGGAACCTATTCCTGCCCGGCGTCGTCCGCCGACATGTGAATGTCTGGCTCAACATCATCCTTCAGGTCCACCCGCTTCGGGACACGCTGGTGTCGTACTTACGCGATGGCGTGGACCTTCACGGCCTTCTCTTTAGTGATTTCAGGAGTCCGTCGGTCGCATGGCACTGTCGGTCGAGGAAACCAAACCGCGTCTAAATTGCTACGCGAGCCCGTTAAACAAGCGTTGCAAGAGGGTCCATTTTTCGATGGCAACGGTGGCGCGGGTAGCTAACGTCGCTTCTCAGAGTTGTTACATGACTTCGCTGGATGACACCACCACCTTTCACCACATTTTTCTGCGCCCCTCCTCGTGGCCGCGATTTGGCTTTTCATACGGCAGTATCGATTACTGCTGGTGCGTTTTGCCGTTTGGCTTCAGTTTGAGTCCATGGTGCTACCACACCCTCATCGAGGCAAACACGGCCTCTCTTAGCTCCGAAGGGATTCCAGTATTAGCTTACCTCGACGACTCGTGGTTCAGAAATTTCCTGTCCTCCTACGGGTAGGCGGCGTGCGAGCAGTGGCTGGGGGCGGGGGAGGCTACGCATGTAGCGATGCAGGTGTCGTTCCTGCGCGGTAATTTCCTTTTGGCCAATACGTGTGACTTCAGACCGATTTGGCTGTACCAATACCTTGGTGTGCCTTGCGACTCTGACACCGCCACCTTCCGGGCGCCGCAGGACACGCGGGATAAGATGCAGCAGCTGCTGCAAGCACCCCTAGGCGAGGAACGTCTGTCCTTCCCTACGCGTCAGCGTATCGCGGGCAAGTGTATGACAATGGCGTTGGCTGTTCGACCGGCGTCGCTGTGGACCCACGCTATGTTTGCGGTGGCCGTTGCACGAGATGTTAAGTTTGTGACCTGTTGACCTTTCGCATGACTCACGGTCAGATCATGTCGGCGAGTTAACGCAGTGGTTGAGCATTACGGCTACCTCGCAAGAAGGGTATCGGCAGCGGGCGCGGCACTTCGCGGCATCTTAACGAAAGGATCGTCGGATGCGAGATCCGTGGAATGGGGAGGCGTGGTAGCCATGGCTCCGGGAATCTTCCCCGCGGGGCGGGGGTTCCGCCAGACTGGCTGTCAAAGAATTCCAACCAGAAGGAGTGCGGCCTCTATCACCTCCTGCTACAGTTCTGCACGCGGCACCCGGACGTGTTGCCGTGAGTGCAAGTTCTCATAGACGTGGACAACCAGTCAGTAGTGGTTGTTTTTAACAGCGGGCGTGCTAAGAATCGAGAGACTCACGTGTTTCTGGTGCATCTGTTTGAGCTGAAAGTAGAATACGATATTATTCTAGCGTTGGAGTAGATGCCGACAGCGATAAGCGGGGTCGTGAAAGCCATCTCACGGCCGCCACGACAAGCCATCTTTCCCACAGCGCCCGCAGCGTTCAAAGCGGTATTGGACGTGTAAGGTCCGTTTAACGTAGACCTCATTGCGTGTACGGCGCCGGTCCTGCGATCGCATGTGAGAGGGGAGGCACTGCATTTTGTTCTCCCAGTACGACTGTGCCGGTTCTGCGGGAACCGACGTATTAGCGCAGGGCGTTGCGATCATAGCGGGATCCAGGGTCCCAGCCTTTTGGTTTTGTTTCCCACACCAAATCATGGCAGGACACATTGTGCAACATATGGCGGGATGAAAGGCTCGTGCTGTGGTCATTTTGCCTGATATAAAGGCGTATTGATTCCCGTTAGTGCAACTCGCTGCAGTAAGGTCGATCCAGGTGTGCCCAGTGGCCGTGGAAGGTCACTTTCAGTGTCCCAGTCCTGTTCGCGGCCGTAAGAACTGGCGGGATCCTCGATGGGGGGTGATAGCGTACGAGGTCGACTTCCGTTGTATTGGATAACGATTACCTATTTTCGCAAACCATGGCGCTATGACGCGCTTACTTGGGATGATAACGAAAGAGGTACACTTTCGTCGTTTGTGATAACGATTACCCACTTTGGGCAATCGTCTTCTCACAATGGCGAGCAAATGGGCAACCCTCATCTCACAATGGCACGCAATTGTTTATGCCGGTTGGCAACACCTTCGAACGCTCGCTGAGGCCCGTGGTTCAATAATGTTGGTGTCTATTTAACGCGAACGAGGTCAGCGGGAGCCCCCTGGAGGGTGCTGCATCCCTCGGCACGATCGCAACGTCCCGGGACCTGGTGCCGGTTGCGTGTTGGTCCGCGTGTCAGCAAGAATTCCTTGCGCAGTCTAATTTCTGCTGGAAGTGCGACGTTAGACGATTCGGGCTTTTCCGGCCGAGCGGTATCCGCAGCGGTCGTTTGTCGCCGTGGATGTCGAAACGACACGGACATATCGATACCAAGTGTTGGCGGCGATGGCGAGATTCCAAGTGCGAAAAGTTTAATTAGACGACCAGTTTGGCGTGTTTGTCCTCGTCATTTCGGCCAGATCCCGCGGTCGGAAGACAGCTACTCCGGGCGAGGTCTTCGATTTCTCTGTTTCCTTGACACGCATGCAAAAGGCACTGAGATGGTGCATGAAACCGCTTGGCCCGGCGTCGGCCGTGCGGGCGACAACGCGTGCCTGGAGGGGTCCGCGTGCACAAACCGGTACGAGGCCGATTCCATCCGAAAAGGGTTTGTCCCTAAGCTAAACCGAAAAGAGGCTAAATGTAACCCTGTCCGTCGGTTAGGCAATCCGTCTTGGAGTCTACTGGTAGATTCGTTCAACACCTACGTGTCCGAGGAACAGAAGCAGGTTGGAGTTCAGGTCAATCAGGCGGCACCGATGCTGGAGCACACACGCATGGACCTGCTAAAGCGACATGCGATCGCGTGCACAGGTGGCTGCCTCGATGGCTGCGCGTACCTCTTTGACTTGAGACACAGACCTGTACTCTTTGGCGTTCTTTTCGATGCGCAGGGGTTACCTCCTTTCATTTACATTGGGGTCTCAGATAATAAAGGTCCCAGGGCCTAACGGCGGGATCTTCAATTTTCCGTTTGGTAAGGCGCTTCGGGCCTCTAGCGAGGCAGTGGTAGTGTTAGCACACCGGAACTGCCCAGCGATTAGCGCGTTCAGAGCGGTGACGGCGTACATATCTGCCGCACAGCGAATCGGGTGGAACCTCACCGCCGGGAATTTGTTCCCCATGTGGACGGCTGAAGGTGGCCGGGGCAGTCTGCCGCTCTCCGCAACCAGTATGAAGACCGCCTTGCCAGCCCATTTGCGGGCAGCAGAGCTGCCGATTCACTTCACGATCCACTCCTTTCGAGTACGAGGCTCCGTCAGCAAACCCGTGGCCGGGACGGCGTTGGACGAGATAATGGAAACTGATGGTTGGAAGGCGGAGACACTAGCGCAGTACGAAATCAGGGCCACCTGTAGTGGAAAAGTGCAGGGTAGCAAGAGGAAACGCGGCCAGCGCTACGCCGACGCTCGCGAGTTGCCAATGTCGCCAGAGTTTGAAACATATTTCGCAGCGTGTGCGCAAAGGGATTGAGGCAATGTCAAGGAAGTCTGGTCGACACGACGCTGCCCCTGACCAGTGGTCAACTACAAATACAATCCACCAGAGCAACGAAGTATGGGTGGGTCCACGGCCAGGCGCAGGAAGCCTCATCCAATCCAATATTTACATTATGTGATCCACGGTACTGAGACAGAACAAACTAGTAAAATAGAGATCACATCTAGTGAGTTTTAGGCACAACTAATCTTCCATCGACACAATATGGATCACAAGAGCTACACACTCTCGGATGCCAAGCAGCATCATAATTTGCACACTGCTGTTATACGCTTGACCTTGCCATGGTTTCGTTAGAACGCGTCCGATCAAAGTACCGACATGGTCATTTTCGTTCCGGAATCGTCTTGTAAACAAATGTATCCCTAGGTTAACCTATGAACAGTAGGGTATCAATCGTCGAATCGGCCAAGAACAATGCCATACGCCGGTGTGCCGGTTGATTTTCAGCCATTTTACGGTATAGGATCAAGTATGTTGTCCATGTGGATGTGAGATAATTCAAGTGCTTACGTTGGCATTTTCAGGGGTAATCGTATGAGATGTTTACAAATAATCTTTGTTTCAATAGGTATGTTCAATGCTCGGCGAGACGTTCCTACAGTAGTTCACGAGTTATTACCAGTATATGATTATTTATATGACGCGCTCGCCTCGCCAGTAACGATAGTTTGGCAGTGTAGACGAACAGGGTAGGTGTATACTTACTTATTATTGAGTGGTCAGGAACTTTTGTTGCGTGAAGAACAAACGACCAAGTCACCCTCCCCTGGCTTGTTCATTTTGCTTAGACGACGCTTGAAAATGCAACTTCCAAGCATCCAAAGTAGTTTTCCGGGCAAAGTAAGGACCACATGGACTACTATCTGAATTTTTGCTAGGTAACCAGACAAATGTTATTATAGTAAACGAATATCCAATTTTGTAAGCGCTCGATTTCCACACACTATTCGTGGTATATTATGAACAACACCACAGAAGGGCTTAAAATGACCGCATGTATTATATGATATCTCAAACTCAAACTGTGAGTATTATTCACTTTGAGCCACTTGGGGTCCAGTCTGCAGCTAGTTCCGGTCAGAGAGAAAATACCTCGCCAACAGCATTCTAACAACGATCTCAGCGTCACAATTTGTTTGTTAAGGTTGACGCCCCGATCGCGTCGGGTCTCGTCCCGGTATATGTCCAGTCCGAACGTGGTGTGAGGGTAACACGTTCTGAACTACTGAGGTAAACAAATAAACTTAATGCTTAAACACAAGGTAAGACCTAATGCCCGAACAAAGGGCAACAACTTAAGATCTTCTTAAACCGGACGGATCGTTTTGACGTATCGGTTGAGGGCCGCCATACGGCCCCACGTGGCCACCTAATTCGCGATCCGGGAAAATCATGAAGATCTGAAGTTCTAGTAGTCCGCTTTATCGCAACGCCAACTAGACGTTGATGATTGATTCACACGAAGATAAATGAAGATGCAGAAATGACATCATCACTGGGCATGTCCGTCGACTGTGTCAAGGTATTCACGATACAGGCATTTTACAGATTATGTAACATATATTTGTGTGGTTCGCGCGTAATCAGTAGTGGGATGGGTCGGATACCCCGACGGTAACACATTCACGACACGGTAACAGAACATGGAAAGGTGAAGACCTTATCACTAAGGTTAACATTGTGTGGCAATCTGGTGGTCGCTCGCCGTGCGGAATCTCGAGTAGCGGGAGTTGGATTGTGCTTAGTGGATACAACTCGTGTTTGTTAGCTGTGATGCACCTGTGACTCAGCCCGACAGTCTCCCGGCACCATCGGCGTAGTTACCCCAACGATAACCGCCGGCAGCACAACACGACCCAGCAATGTCCGATTGAAAGGTGGACGCGACAGTACAAAACAAAAGCGACAACGAAGAACCAGGTCGTTTCTCGGTCGCTTCATACTACTTCGTGTTTGGATTTTGTTTTACGGTACCTGCTATTCAGAGCGACCACCCGATAAAGCAAATGCAGAGCCAACTTCGGAGAAAAATTGAACACACTTAAACACAAACGTCATCTAAGAGCTCAAGGATTTCGCAGACATTCAGCTTTGCAAGCTGCGTGGGATGCTTCGATGGAGCGTTCTACGGGGTGTATTCACTTTGTCTAACCTGTCGCTTTTCTCCGACACATTTCATTACTCGAGCGCGCATACAGTATGTACGTACCACGGTTGATAGGAGAAACGTGTCGTGGAAGGTTCCTTGGCAAACTGTTGAGGTATTCGGCGGCCAAGATATAGATGTCAATGTTAGGACAGATTTCATGATGAGCTTTTCATTGCGAGCCTCCGTGGTGTGCACGGCCACACTGTGGAGGGGGGTTCGCGGAGATGAACGTGTGCTTCTTGGTTTGGGTCGTATGACAACAACACTCTGGGAAACGGTAGTCAAATGGCGACGGCGAGGAAAGCGGTACCGACGTATCGAGGCCGCCAAGACAATCGTACTAAGGGCGTGACAACGTCGCATATCATGTTCGAAGAATAACATGATAGTTCATTAAAATCAACGGCAAACAACAATTCAATCACACCCTCTATTCGCTGATAATACAACATTTTAAATTTCAACCAACCCCATAAATATCGTACCACTATTAGCTTGGTATCTACTCAGGAGAATCTATTTTTCCATTGCTATCAAAGTAGCTGATGCTCCTATAGAGGGAAACGTTGCATATTTGAGCAGTTTGTTCGATACTAAACAAGACACAAACAGTTCCCCTCCATCTACAAATACCCCCAGGTGCTGACAGAATGTTGCGCTTCGTGAGCTAAAAAAGGGCCAGACCACAAAGAGATAATATATGTCCCTTCTCAATCATTCAACGTGCGGTTGTGCCAACCATTTTCGAAACGAAAATGTATCAATATGAGACACCCACGAAACTAGAGGATGGCATAGAATTGTTTGCTCCGTCTATCGAATCTCAAGCAAGGCTTGTAGGTGATCCCTCTACCGTCGAATTTTGGGGGTTAAGCTAGGACGCGTGCCACGACTGGGGTAGCAACATATTGTTCTGAGCCCCCTCAAATGTGAAGTATTTGTTAGTTCAGCCAACCACTGGTTTTGATAGACGTTGTAAGCTAAGCCCAATGCGCATTCAAATGGGCTAGGTTTCTGACAAATGATACTGTATAATTCACATCCGATAAAACAATGTTCCGTATAGCTTCAGTTGAGCATTTTGGTCAAGGAAAAATGTTTGGGTAAAAATACCGGGTGCCTCCTACCGAAGCCCGCTCCCACTATAAGGTAGGCGTACACCAATCGGGTAGAACACTAGTGGTATCCTTCAGAGCTACGTATGGTATTCGCGCGGGTAGGGGTTCGTCTGGCATCGAACGTGAAGACAGCCACACCCAAGGATGGTTCACTCTGTGGAGAACCAATGAAACATGAAGACATGTATGCACTGATATACAGCATCTTTCTCGTTGATGACTGTGTATGCAAATCTTTGTAAAAACGGGGTACGTTCGTGGTTTCTCCTCGCCGCTGCACAATGTGGTGGTCCTACCTTGTTGCGGACCATCCACCGAACGTACGTTTGGCAAAGCCAAACCTTGGAACGGCGCGTGCATGCAGATAGGTTGGTCGCTGGGATTGCAACCGAATACGTCGTCACCCTCGGCCTTTGTTGGTTCAGGTACAACA
>JAYJMC010000313.1:504-11531 GCA_036873965.1 Neoagarum fimbriatum | reverse complement strand
GACCATCCCTCAACAAGGCGGTCACCGCCTTATAGCGGGTTCTCCAGTCGTGCCACGCGATTTTAACCGTCTTATATCGGGATACCGCCTTACTCAGACCGCCTTATTGAGGGACCCCCACTGTAGCGGTATTACGTACCTGGTACATAGAGCTCTACTTCGAAAACAGTACAATACGTAGCGGTAGTATTAATAGCATGCATTCGCTTATCTCTTATCGTATCGGAATCGTTTTTAAACACCGATACGATACGATAAATATCGGACTACGTATCGGTTATCGGGTTTATAGGCTCATATCGTACCGGAATCGACTATCGTTCTGATATCCAACACTGACCATTGTTTTAGGTACGACTGCTGTACGATTGTAGATTGAAATTGTATGATACTGCTGTACCAGTATGTCGTATTAAGTAGAAGGAACCCTGCGTGCTTTGCACCGGGGACACCCGTGGCCCTTACGTGATACCTGGTACCTGGTAGGCCGTTACTTCGTACTGTTCTACTGCGTGACTGGTACGTATAGCACTGGGCCTGCTGCTGTAGATACTGCAGTCAGTTATCATACACGCGTATGCAGCAGGAACAAAGTACCAATAGATAACAGCAAGACAACACGGCTTTAGCGTCGTAGGTATACGTATACCTGGTACGTGGTACTCCTGCATACCTCTGTTACGCGATAAGTTGGTGCGATGTCATGATCGTGATGACACTGCTGGTGTAGACGAGTGCTTGCCATCTTGTCATCATCGTCCAAAAGGCTTCGTACAGCCATCTACGTGCTCGTAGCAATGCACGTCGTACACACCGTCCGTCGCACACACACTACGGTTTCGATATCACGTGCGACGGACGGTGTGTACGACGTGCCCCCACCAGCTGAGCTCGATAATATGTACCTACGACTCCGGCATCGCCCGCTGCGACACAGCCCCCGTGTGTAGAAGGACTGCGTACAGCAGTATGTGGCTATGGCAGAGCTCTAGGCAGAGGGACATACGAGGTAATTAGTCAGCACTGAGCGAACGACACGTAGCCCCGGTCCTCCAATACTCATCAATCAATAAATGCTCTCTCACCCAAGAATAACGGCAAAAACGGGTTCGCCATCGCCCTTCGAGCTCCGTCTCCGCGCCATCGCCATCCATATCACGTAGTATGCCGACAGCAGAGAAATTGCCAGATGGGGTATGCCCAATTCCTGCCATGAAAACAACTCCGGCAGCAGCATGATCCCAGGTTGCGATGTGTGTTGCCAAAGCCTCGAGTCCTCGAGTGGGAAAAACTATGGGAATGACTAAAGGATTGGGGTCGCTCAGGGGACACTGGGGACCATCCCCGGTTGTGATCCTATTGTAACATGGAGTTCCATGTATGTAGGCATTTATGGAACGGGGCGGCAAATATTATTGACCCACAACCACCACAACCGGCACTGGGCCTATCGGTAAGGCAAAAATGTAGAAAACGACGCAATTTTATTGGTCAAGACCTCAAAATATGAACTGTTTACCGAGCGAGATAGAAAACGGGTTTTGATTACGACAATGATCATTGGCCAAGATGCCAATTTCACCGCGTAGTTCACCCGAAATTCGAATCGCGCTCACCGGACTGTCACCTTCATGAAGGCAGAGCTCCATGTGAGCAGAGTGCTCGTGCCCGGTAGGCGCCTGGCTGTGCGCACAGCCATGGGCCGTAACAAAGGCTCAAAGCCCAAGGCTGGGTCGGTTAAACCAGGACGTAAACTGAGTGCAGCAGCTACCGCTGCTGCCAAAAAAAGGAAGGACGAAGACGATCAGCAGGCAAACGCCCTCGCGAGTATGTTGGGCGCCAAGCGTGCGCGAGTCGGTGTGCCCAGTGCGACGTCGAACGAGCGCGAAGGTAACAACGGCAACGGCTCTGAGCCTCGCGCGGCCGGGATACCCGAAGAGCAGCAGACACCAAAGGGTAAAGGCCGTGCTATTGTTAGAGGCCGAGCCGAAGCACCGGTTGCAAGACCATCAACATCATCAGCAGCAGCAGCAAGCAGTAGGCCAGGCAGCCGGCAGAGCTCTCCGACGAGGTCAGGCTCAACACACCGGGGAGGAGCAGCGTCAGGAGGAAGACCGACGTCATCAGCGCCACCACCACCGCCACCACCACCGGCAGCAGCAGCAGCAGCAAGCAGCGAACCCGCCAGCCAGAACTCTTCGACGAGGTTAGGCTCAAAAGTAGTACAGGACACCGACGAGTACGTGTAAGAAACACAAAAGCTGGTCCAGGCTAGATTTCTTATTTGAGAATGGGTGCGTTCTACTGTACACCAACTTCAGTATAACACCTCTAGATTTTGTTCTGTTCCTGTAAATCTCAGCCTTCCTTTCGTATTGCTCGTTTTCTTATTACGGTAGGTGTCCTGTACGCCGAAGAGGAGCAGCGTCAGGAGGGGTACCAGCACCACCACCACCACCACCACCACCACCACCATCGCCAACAGCAGCAGCACCACCACCACCACCACCACCATCAGTAACACTAACGGCAACATCAACAGCAGCAGCAGCACCACCGCCGCCGCCGCCGACGACGACGACGACGACGACGACGACGACGACGACGCCACCGCCACCACCGCCACCACCGCCACCGCCACCACCGCCACCGCCACCACCGCCACCGCCACCACCGCCACTACTACCAACAGCAGCAGCAGCAGCAGCAGCAGCAGGAAAAGGAGGGGGGGCAGGAGGAAGAGAGGGAGCAGGAGGAGGGAGGGGGGTAGGAGGGACGGGCGAGGGAGGAGGAAGACGGGGAGCAGGAGGAGGGAGTTGGACAGGAGGAAGGGGCGAGGCAGGAGGAAGAGGGGGGGGGGGAGGAGGAGGAGGGGCAGCAGGAACCCCCGATGCAGGAGACGGAAGCGAGGTCAGGGATAGCGGTGGTGGCGACAGCCGGTTGTCGAGTGCAATGCAAGCGTACGTACAAACCGTGAAGAAAACCATCGACGCAAACATCATCCACAAAGGCGGATCTGTGGCGGCACCGTCTAGAGGCACAGGCCAGTTCCCGTACGGCGGCCCCCTCATAGTTCCGAAGATTCCTACCATGCAAAAGGGCGCAGGTGCGTAAGATAAATGAGTACGCTGGTTACGTTTCCGGTTGGTAGATGGCATGACAGGCAGAGTCCCATTTGGCAAAACCAGTGGTGATTCCTACTGTACTCTCCGCTTGGAAACGATCACGGTTGCGCAAATAATCTCACCTCGCGTATGGTTTCTGGTATCGACGGCCGTTTCTTCTCGCAGGGTTACCGGACCCCTCTCCATTTTACCTCAAGGCAGTGTTCGCGTGGATACCGGAGTATTTGTTCCCGGAGCTAGCTATCACGGGCATTCCTTGTCCGAGATGCGGGGGTAAGGGCAAACCTGATGGCTGGAGCCCGAAGGAGCCGCGCCGGGTGTTCATGGAGCACGACGTCGCGTACATCATAGGTTTCCGGTGAGAATGCTGCAAGAACAATCTCGTCATGTTACCGTCAAGCACGGAGTATACGCACCACCCGAGGTCTGTATATTTTTAGAAGATTGTGTGTACGTTTGGTCGATAGTACTTGCCCCTCAGCCGTGACCACCTTTGTACTAGGTTTCGTGAGTACCGAGCATGGAAATATAATTTATATCGTTGCATTTTATCGGCTGTATCCCGTCTTTTCTCACACCCTCGTGCGTTTGCTGCGAGTGGTGCGCATACTCCATGCTTTGCGGAATGCCCCTATTAATAGCAAGACATCGTGCCAACGTGGTGAATGCAGCTCTGCCCATTTTGCTGCCTGTTTAACCGGCGATTGTGCTGTTTGTCCGTGTTGTCTTGCAGGTATACGTGTGACGGCTGTACGGCCCACAACACAACTGCAAACGAGTCGGAGAGGCGTGCAGCGTCCTTCCATGCGTGGGACTCGGCGTGCCTCGAACGCCTCCCGGAATACGTCTCGAAGGAGTTCCCTTTCATTCTCACGCATCGATCGGGCATTGACATCCGTCTTGTAGACAGGCTCGCAGATGACTTGGTACATGGGAAGGGATTCGCCTCCGCTGCCAAGTACATTGGGCAGGTGAGTTTGGCATGTAACGCATAATTTGTGGTGGCGATTTGTTGGAAATTGTGTTACCGATTGGTTTGTCGCATTCGTGCGCAGATGACACCGTGCTGAACGATACCACTTGCTGCAACCCAATCGTGTTGCGGCTTGATATAATACGGCAGGCGCACAGGGCCAAGTACATGGTGGACCAGCTGAAGTATGTATCGCTGGCCGCCACGCGGCGTTCGAGTCAGGTACGCATGGTCGGAACAGCACCGGTACCAGCGATGTTTGGTGACTTTGACGACCGGACGAAGTACTGTGGTGCGGAGCTCTCAGAGCACTACCTACGGGACGTGTGTCGCGTGTGGTTCTCGGCACTCCCTGTGCTGGAGGTGGACGGCGTGGCGTGGACGCGGGAGGATTATCTCCACCGCGTCCATCAGCGCTGGGATGGATGGGTACTCGCCGGAGATGCTTCGTTCAAGTTCGCCAAGATCATTCGACTCGGGGCAAACACGAGGGGACAACGTACGCGGCCAGTGCACGGCATCTTCACAGTATTCAACGAGTACGAGCAGGTGAAGTATTTGGAACCTCTCGACGCACTGTTGTTGTTAGCGTTTGTGCGTCGTGTCTGTCTTCCATGGCCGAATATCCTGCACTCGGACCTCCTTGAGACGTGAAGCTTTTGTTCTGGTGCCCGTGTTCAGGTATTGTGGCAGCGTCCGATGAAGAGTAACTCTTTAACCGAGCTGATGGGCGAGTTAAAGCTTCTTTTCTACGGGCGCTACATTCGCAACGGCTTCAAGTTGCCCGTTATGTGGAACTCTGGTAAGCTCTGGACTGCTTCGCGTATTTTTGTCCGTTATACGTGCTCGGTCCAGAACGCAGAAGAGGCATAGGGGGCTTGCCTGTTTCGTCAGAACAATTGACACAGTTTGCGGTTCGAACAAGACTCGACGTCGCCTCGACTTCCCCTGTCTCGCTTGATGCACCACCAGATGACTGCTGTGCTGACCGCCCAATGCTTCAGCGGGCGGTTCGCGAGCTCGAGGAAGCAACGGGGATCAGCTTGTACTTGGAGGACGAGCTGACCGCCGGGATCCGGCCGACCGATCTCCCAAACTTGGCGATGAAGTCCCCCGCGAGAATCGTGTTCGATCCCCGCGCCGTCGCCGCCGCTTGCTGTTACCTTCGTGAGAACAACAGTCAGGTGGAAGGAAAGAAGGTTCTCGGTGTAGACGCGGAGTGGGAGACGACCGCTTCGGGGAGGCAAAAAGTGGCGACCATCCAGATAGCCCCTCTGGACGGCACGCCCTTCCTCTTCCACTTACAGCGGGGCAAGTCTGGATTCACAAAGGAGACGTTCCCTACTGCTCTCAAGGATCTACTCGAGGACCCCAGCATCATCAAGGTGAGAGTAGCCGACCAGAGTGTCATGACGAAGAACATACGACGTTACCTGTGTTCTGGTAGAAAAATAAGTACACGTGCGCGGTGATGTTGCTCGCCAACACCCAGGTGCGCGTCGACATTGGTATATTTGTGGCAGGCACACGGCACATTTGCACTAATTTGACTTGACGCCTAGAATGCTTCACTTTGCGCAGCGACCGCGTTTGTTCTCGGTGAACCCTCTGCGCAGACTGGTGTCGCCATCAAAGGGGATGCGACGCACATCTTCAACGACTACGGCGTGAAAGTGGTGAATACCGTGGACCTGCGCACGCTCGCCAAGTCCAACTTGGTAGCAACCTCGTCTCGATCACTCGCCGGGATGGCGGCTTGCCTGCTGGAGATGTATTTGCCGAAGGACGCCATCCGGTTCTCCCGCTGGGCGAACGCTCGTCTCAGCGATGCACAACGAGACTACGCCTGCCTGGATGCCGTCGCGTCGGTCTTTCTGTACGAAGCTATCCTCGCCTTCAAGGACCCCATCGCCTCTGCAGCCCCTGAACCTGAGGACCTGTTGCCCGGTCTAGAGGTTAGTGAGAAAAAACCGTCACCGGAAAAAACAACTCGATAGTCGATTATGTCGGCACTACGTAACCGTAACTCTTCGCACCCCTCGAGCTTCGCATACCAAAATATCCTCGCCCTTTCCCACCCTCGTTCATTGTGTCTCCGTGAAACAGGTGCGCCTGTACAACTCCAGCCACTCGTCTTGCGTGGCGATCGGTGAGGTGGTTACGGACAAGACTGCATTTGAAGCTCTCCGTCGCTGGGAAAGTCGGACCAAGCTAGTCGGGCGAACTGGGGAGCGCCTGAGGGTGATGGTCAAGATCACGGAGGCGAAGGTCCCAGCCGCCTTCGTTCCGCACGCCAGGTCGCCGCCGATACCCGCGTCAGGAGAGGGCCGGCAAACGACGAACAAGCGTTGCACAGTACGACAGGCAGCACCCGCTGCCGCACGTCGAGGTCGCGGCTCCACGCACGGGCGCCCTACCTCTCGCGCGACGGAACAACGCACAGCAGGCGTCGACGAGGGGGAGGATGCAGTCACGGAGGAGAGCGTGCTGTCCACGCAGGAAGAGGGTGGGGCGGCGGGGGAGGGGGTGGGGGTACGCGAGTGCGAGCAACCTATCGGAGATCTGGCGTTGTGGGACATAAGCAACATCCGCAGGGCGGATTCCTACAAGCCACCGCCGTACGATGTAGTGGACGACGATGGTGTGGAGTACACTGACGACTTCAACTACGAGGATCGTCCTTCTGGCAAAATCGTTCAGGGAACAGGTGAGCATTGATTGTTTACGGAAGCCCGAACGTAGGGATGGCGGCATTTGTGCAATTACGGGCGTTTTGTTTTGTTGAGCCTAACATTGCTGATGCAAGCGAACGACATAGTGTAGCGTTAGCGTATGATTGAAATCCGCTTCCACTGTCCTACACGCTCATCCGACGTCAACCGTATAATGTCCCATTTAACCGTCAGATGGCGCCGATGCCGGAGGCGACGAAGCTGCAGGTGGAGCCGAAGAAGATAACGAGCGGGTAGGTCCAGCCAGTCGCCAGGAAGACGAAGCCGTGGGTCAAACGCACCCAGGCGACAGCGATATCCAGGTGAGCGGCGGCGGGTCTCTTGTATTTATATTAAAACAACATGCAAGGGCTTGCAAACTTCGATGCGCGTGTTGCCAGCCTGTTCTCGCTTACGAGTCGTGCTAAGATAGGGGGGTACTCTTGATGTAGTATTTTTCTCGCAACTCGGGCTGCTCAACTGAGGGGACTACTCAAATATATCGGTAATCCCATTTGTTTTCCACAACGTAATTAATGATATGCCTAGTCCATGGCATTGCGTTGCGCGCACAGTATTTTGCGGAGTCGATGTTTGGGTGAGGTATAGAGCTCCCGCATACTACGGACCTGCAACCAAGTTCCTAGTAGGTATCACCCCAACGTATCGCCACCTTGTGCCTTCTTTCTATGGTCCCTAACATAGGGCGTAGGTTCGATCCCGGGTGCTGCGAGCCCCACCACGGCTTCCGATACTTACACGACCTCCGGCGCCGCAGCGACTCCTCCTACGACCCCAAGCCCTGCCGACACTTCGGGCACTGCGCGTGTGGCACGCGCGATGTTTGTGCGATTGGACGCATTCCATGGCATGACGCGTATCACCAAGCTTGTGTCTAAGACACACGGCGCTTGTCTGCCCTTCACGGCCATCCTGCGTGATGCGTTCTTCATGGTCAACAGGGCCGACGTCCGGGCATGGGAGCATGTACTGGCGAACGAGGGAATGACCGCTGCCCAAATCGCGGCGATGAAGGAAACTAACTGGGCTTTCTTCTTGCAGAACTCCAGGCGCCGTGTCCCCACCACACTCTTGCTCCTTAAACGGTTCAACGCAGTGATCGAGAAGTACAAGGACATCAAGGACGCCAAGACTGGCGAAGTGCTCCTGTCCGCTGCTGCGATGAAGGCCGTTCGCCTGGTACGCGAGCACATCAAGCTCGGATGCTTCAGCGATCCAGACGGGGTCCCGCTGTACTTCGAACGGGGCAAGTCATCGTCGGGGCTTCCGTACTTCCGTTGCGTCCGTGGCACCAACAGCACGGAGGTGAGTGGTACATTTTGCCGGGGGATGGGTACCTAGCTTTCCTTCAATACATACCGGTAGCTACTTCTAAACGTTGTTAAATGCACGCACGTCTTATATCGGTGGAAATTTCCGAAGTCGTTTTCGAGCCACGCACAATCAACGATCCGGCGCAACACCATTCCTGTATTTTCGTTGCGTTTCTCATATTCAGGGCTACCACCGGTATCTTCGCACCCTCTTCGCCAACTTCTGCGCATCCCCGTGGGTGGCGCACTCGGTGTTGATGGAGTTCAACTACAGGTGGAACATCAGCAGGGCGGTCACCAACCGCGGGATGGCAGCAAATATTGGGGGCTTCAGCCACCAGTACATGATTGATCAGATCCAGCGTATCACGGCGCCGTGGTACCCTGGGCGGCCTCTCTACTCGGAGTGGGTTGCACCGGTGGATTTCGAGGACAATGGCGAGAGGACGGGCTTGGCGGCTAGTGTATTGACCTTCGATGGCAAGCCGGCGGAGGCGGCGCTCGAGGGCTGCTTGCGGCCCGAAGTGGACGACGATGAAGATACCGCCAGCAACGGCACGAACCGCATCGACCAACTTACGCCTGTCCAGCAGCTGCTACCCTCCGCCAGGCACCTTGCTGCTCTCATGAACCAAACACTCCCGATCACGCCGGTAAGCACATTCGCTGAGAAGCGGAAGTTCAAGGGCGAGTACTTCCAGTATCTTCGACCCCAAGGAGGTGCATCGGCGCGCGATAACCAGGATTTAGACTGCACGAGGTGGGCAGCGGACTGGAACGCGACGTGTGAGCGCACCGAGAAGGGCGGCAAGTTCTTGGGCATCAACAGGAAGACAGCCGGTCAACTGCACAGCTACGCTGCGGTGTTTATAGAGCATGCGAACTTCGTCAACACCATGGCTCCCGTTCAGGAAATCAGCCGTGGGCTCGTGAGGGAGATGAGGCAGCAAGCACCGGCTGGGAGTTTCAGCAACTCCATCGCCGCGCCACGAATGCCTGCTCCCGACCCCTCATCTCGGATCTCCTTCGGGTTATCGGTGGTTGCGGCCGGGGCGGCGGGGGTGGGGGCAGAGATGAGTGAGCCCATCGCGGGTGGGTATCGCTATGGGGGGATGGGTGGGGGGGGTGGCGGTCGTTTACCGGTCAATAAGTTCCGGGGTTGCCGAGAGTGCGGACACCACAAGGCTGCATGGTCTCAGCACCACCCTGGACCCCGCTCTGGACAGTACCATTGTACCATGCCTGCTGACCAGTGGCGCCCAGGGGCGGAAAAGGTGTTCGTCAAAGCGCAGAAGAAAAAGGCGTTTCCGCCCTGCAAGTGTGTGGTGTGCAGTGACTCGTACGAAGAATCGTAGATAGAGCAAGCCAGGGGGATACTGATTATTGTTTTATACAGTGGTTGACATCAACGTTGAGCAAATAAAGACTTTAAGGTAGGATTTGGCGTAGAGATCGCTGGTGACCCTAAGTACTTGCGATTGTTTTTTTCGTGTGTTTTTTTTTTGTCTCAGGTTCGGTGTTTTCGGTTTCTTGTTGCGTGTCTTCTTGGAGAGGGCCGGATGGCTGTAGATGGTGCATTTGGTGCGTTGTGTTGTAAAATGTAAGTATACGTACTTCGAAGTATGTACATATGTATCATATTAAATCATGTCGTTAATTTACCGCACAGATGTCCATGGATCCACTGCTTCTTTGCTAATAGTAAACGAGATACCAATTCCGGTAGACAACAGTGCGGTGAGTACCTCGTGGTGTGTGACCGTTCCGTCACTCGTCACACGAGACATTCTGTTTTTTTATTGGTGTTGCCTAATTTTATCGCGCTGCCTGTTCAACCCCTCACCCGCAACAAATATTCTGACACAACCACTCCATCCGCAAAGTACCAAAGAGTTAAACGTGTCAAACCGCTTTGTAATCGGAGGTTATCTCGAAGAACTACGCAAAATTATCTGAAATCGACCCGTACGTTTTTACCGTCTCAGTTATCGTGTGTTACTATACTGATACGAGCTATAATCATGTGCGAACTATTTTTTACAGCTGTTTTTTTACACTCGTACATACCAGTACCTGGTACCAGGTATTTACATACTGGTACCAGGTAGGTAGTCTATATACGAAAAGAAGAAAACTACAAGTACGTTGGAAATTAAGAAATTCCAGAGCCGTCATACTGAAGTTAGTGTAGAATATACCCTTTCCCAAATAAGAAATTCAGGCTGGGCCAGCATTCCTGTTTCTTATTTTTCTTACTGTTAATTGGTGTTCTGTTGTAGCTCGCCCGAGAAAAAAACCTTTATATTTTTTTTCGCGCTTCGCGCGAACAATCAATATATATTTTTTCGACCCCTACCTTTGGGCCCTGAGCCCCAACTTTTAATAATTTAGCCTTTTTTATCCGACCCCTCTGCAATAACGCCAATAGATGAGATGTAAACCCTGTTTTTTCGAGCGCACAGCAGCACCGCAGCACCGCAACCCAGCACATCAGCAGTGCGCACAGCAGCAGCAGCAGTCAGCAGTACAGCAGTACAGCGTACAGCAGTACCCACACACGGACGCCAACCGGCGAAGATACTATAGCATGTCTGACAGTGTCATCCCCGGGGTAGCGGGATACGGTGACGATGGAGTAGGAGGGGAAAAGGGAGAAAAACGCTCAAGACCCAGATGGGACGAGGAGGAGGAGGAGGAGGAGGGGGAGGAGGAGGAGGAGGAGGGCAAGAGCAGGCGTATGGGGACCACATATATGGTTTCGTAATGCTCATGTACAACTGTGCGAGGGACAGGGATGGTCTTGAGTTGAGGGGGGGGGGGGGGGGTACTCATATCATGCCCGGCCGTAGTCGTATGACCATAGACCCTCGCATCCCTTTCGAGA
>JAYJMC010000270.1:374567-394525 GCA_036873965.1 Neoagarum fimbriatum | reverse complement strand
CGACTTCCTTTACCTACAATACTACGTAAATAATATAACTTTGATCTTCTGACACGAGAAGATTTAATTACTTCAATCGATTCAAATTTAGGAGAATGTATTAAAAAATTTCTTTCTATACCGATACCCTGGAATACTTTTCTAACTGATATTGTTAAATTAATCCCACTATTATTTTTTCCTAAAATAATACCTTGATAGTATTGTATTCTCTCTTTATTGCCTTCCTTAATAAATACCCCAATCTTTACTGTGTCACCTACAAATATTTTTGATAGATTCTTTTTAATATGGACACTTTCAACAGAATCAATAAGTTCCTTATCATTTAAGAATTTTGTTTGTTTTAGGTTTTTCATTAATTTTTTATTTATTTAATTTTTATTAAAGGATAATTAAAATAAATTTTTAAACTTTCGAGTTTTTACAAAACTTATCATAACATAGTATATCTTAAAAAAGTATTTTTATTCTAACTTACATAGTCTAGGAAAAATATATTTTTGTTTTTATAAGAATTAAAAAGAAAATTTATGAACTAAGTAAAGATATTCTAATCCTTAAAAAGGAAGTTAACAAAATTCTATAACCAATTATATATTATAGGTGTACACTAGTTATTATCTAGTCTGGTATACTGTTACTATTATTTAATTTGTTCTTCATTTATAAACTTCCTTTTAACTCAGCTAAGAATTATAAGCACCAATCTGATTTGAATAAAGAAACAAATTATTTTTCATAAACTAGTAAATAAGGTAAAATGGCTCATAAAAAAGGTGCAGGAAGTACAAAAAATGGACGAGATTCCAAATCAAAACGTCTTGGGGTAAAATGTTTTCAAGGGCACCCAGTAAAAGCTGGTAATATTTTAATAAGACAAAGAGGACTAAGTTTTAAACCAGGTGATAATGTAGGGGTTGGGAAAGATTACACTTTATATGCACTTACAGAAGGGTTGGTTTCGTTTAAAAAGAAAAAGGAAAAAACATCCATTTCAGTTTCTTCTACTCTTTAATATAGTTATACTAGAGAGCAGTGAGCAAGAATTTAGTATATACAAAAATATACTAAGCTTATTATTTATTAGTGTAGCGAAATTAAAAATATATATATAATATTATACCTATTTTTGTTATACAATAAAATTTTTATAATTTTAATGAAAAAAGAAATTATATTATCTTAGAAAAAAAAAGGTTCTAAATAGACTTGGGTACTTTAATAAAAGGACCAACATTACTCTATTATCTATAGCCAAAGTAATATTTAGAATCTAATATTATTATTTATCTAAATAGATTATACTATATAATTTAATAAGCTTGAATTACATTATCAGCAAATTAATCTCTAGTCCTTCAAAAATTTTAATGTTAATTTCTATTTCTAGAATTAGATGTTTTGCATAGTTCAAGAAAATATATTTTATTAGAGAAAAGAAAGAAAATACAAAATTATGACACCATCTTTAACAAATTTTTTATCCAGCTTAATTGCTGGTGGGTTTATTGTAGTTTTACCTATTAGTCTTGCATTATTCTTTGTCAGTAAAAAAGATGCTTTAACTCGTGTACCACCAAAAAAATAGTCCTTAAAAACAAAAATTTTAAAAGTTAGTTTTTTAATTTTTGTTTTTTACATTTTTACAAGTAAAAACTGGGTAGAAGATTTTATAGCTTCTAATTCAATAATAAATAATTTTTCAAAAGTTTAATAATTCATGATAAACATAGTTTTTGGAGCAAATTTTCTTCTAGGCCTTATAATAATTCTTGGTGTGCTAATTTTATATTTTTTAAGGATTATAAGACCAGAACTATCACGTGATGAAGATATTTTTTTTACAACATTAGGTTTAATTTACGGCTCTATTTTAATTATTCATGGATGGCGACTTGATCCAATACTATTATTTAGTCAAGTCCTTTTAGTTAGTATTGCTCTTGCAGCTGGTTGGGAAAATATTCGACTTAGAGGCTTAATTGCCAAAAAAATCAAAGAACAATTAAAATTACCAAAAATTTATTCTAATAAATCTAAGTAAACTTTGTTGGTAATCCTTGTTTTTTTGTTTCAGTAATTAAAATATTTTATAGATTTCATCTAATATGTTCAAAAAAATTTTTATAAGTTTAACCATTGCTTGTTTAGCAAATTCAGTTGGTTCATCAGTTTTAGCTATAGAACTAGATGAAGCAACAAGAACAATACCTGTAACTAGTGATGGTAAAACAACAGTCTTAACTCCAGAACAAGTTAAAAGAGGGAAACGATTATTTAATTCTAGTTGCGGCCAATGTCATGTCGGTGGAATAACAAAAACAAACCCAAATTTAGGTCTTGACTCTGAGGCTCTAAGTTTAGCGACACCATCACGTAATAATATTAATGGTTTAGTTGATTATATGAAAAATCCAACAACTTATGATGGTTTAGAATCAATTGCAGAGATTCACCCAAGTATTAAAAGTGCCAATATTTTCACAAGAATGAGATCATTAGATGAAAATGACCTAGTAGATATTGCAGGCCATATATTATTACAACCTAAGGTTGTTTATGAGAAATGGGGTGGTGGTAAAATTTATTATTAATTAAAAAATAAAATAGTAAAGAGTTTTAATCTCGCTTTCTATATTAAAAAAATAATAGATTTTTATTTTGTTAAATTAAAAAAGACTCTATAGGAGAATTATCAATGAAAAATTTTTTTTTGTGTTTCTTTATTGCATGCTTAGCTTTAATTAGTTTTCAAAATCCAGCTGAAGCGGTAGATATTAATAATGGGGAAGACGTTTTTGTAGCTAATTGTTCAGCGTGTCATGCTGGTGGTCTCAATGTTATTATGTCTCTAAAAACTTTAAAGAAAGATGCTTTATTTGATAATAAAATGGATAACATTGGTGCTATTACTTATCAGGTAACAAATGGGAAAAATGCTATGCCAGCTTTTGGTGGTCGCTTAGCTGAAAGTGATATTGAAGATGTGGCTAATTTCGTTCTTTCTCAATCTCAGAAAGATTGGGAATAATAATTTAACCTTAAATATAAGAACAATATTATTATTTTTATAATAATATTGTTCTTATATTTAAGGTTAAATTATTATTCTTTTAAAAAGAAAACTTAACAAAAACTTTATCACTTCTAAAACCTTTTTATTTAATAATACAACAAAACAGTGAGTAAAAAAATATTATATCAAGAAAATGCAAGGCAAGCACTTGAAAAAGGAATGAAAGTCTTAGTTGAAGCAGTTTCAGTTACTTTAGGGCCAAAAGGTAGGAATGTAGTTTTAGATAAAAAATATGGTTCACCGCAAATAATTAATGATGGAGTGAGTATCGCTAAAGAGATTGAATTAAAAGATAATATTTTTAATACTGGTGTATCCCTAATAAGACAAGCAGCTTCAAAAACAAATGATGTAGCGGGTGATGGTACAACTACCGCAACTGTTTTAGCTTATGCTATTGTAAAAAAGGGAATGAAAAATGTAGCGGCAGGTTCAAACCCAATTTCTTTAAAATTTGGTCTTGAAAAAGCTACAAAATATTTAACTAATCAGATATTAGATTACGCTCGTCCTATTGAAAATAATATGGCAATAGAGCAAGTAGCAACAATTTCTTCGGGTAATGATAAAGAAATTGGATCCATGATTGCAAGAGCTTTAAAAACTGTTGGTCGTGATGGAGTTATTTCTTTGGAAGAAAGTAACAATACGTTTATTGAGTTAGCAATAACGGAAGGTATGAGATTAGATAAAGGTTTTATTTCTCCTTATTTTATTACAAATGCTGAAAAAGCTGAAGTTGAGTATGATAACCCTTTTATTTTAATTACAAATAAAAAGCTTACTCTTGTTCAACAAGATTTGATTCCGATTTTAGAAAAAGTTGCATTTACTAAAAGACCTCTACTAATAATAGCTGAAGATATTGAAAAAGAGGCATTATCTACTCTAGTTCTTAATAAATTAAGAGGTATTGTTAATGTTGTTGCTATAAGAGCACCTGGATTTGGGGATCTCCGTAAATCTCTATTAGAGGATATTGCAATATTAACTAGTGGGACTTTAATTACAGAGGAATTAGGTCTCCGTTTAGATAGTGTTGAATTAGAATTATTAGGTAAAGCATCACGAATAACGGTTACAAAAGATTCAACTACTATTATTACTGAAGGCAATTTGGATAATATTAAAAATCGTTGTGAGCAATTAAAAAAACAAATTGCTATGAACGAATCCTCCTATGAAATTGAAAAACTAAAGGATAGAATTGCTAAGCTTTCAGGGGGGATTGCAGTTATTAAGGTTGGGGCTGTGACAGAAACAGAAATGAAAGACAAAAAACTACGACTAGAAGATGCAATAAACGCAACACGTGCAGCAGTTGAAGAAGGTGTTATTCCTGGTGGTGGTGCAACTTTAACACATCTCTCAACACCATTAAAATTATGGGCTAAACAAAATCTAAAAGATGACCAACTTATTGGAGCCTATATTTTAGCAGATTCTATTAAAGAGCCACTTAAAAGAATTGCTGAAAATACTGGAAAAAACGGTAGTGTTATAACAGACTTAGTTGAAGAACAGTATTTTGAGTTTGGTTATAATGCTGAAACAAATGAGTTTGGAGATATGTTTGATTATGGTATTGTTGATCCAGCAAAAGTAACACGTTCAGCATTACAAAATGCTATCTCTATTGCTAGTATGATTTTAACAACTGAATGTATTGTTGTTAGTAATAAAACAAACCAAGCTTAAATATAAATATAACTTCGGGATTGACGGGACTCGAACCCGCAACTTTCACCGTGACAGGGTGATACTCTAACCAAATTGAGATACAACCCCCTTAGGCATATCTAAATAGATTATGGACATAATATGCCATAACCATATACTTTTTGTCAATAAGCATAAATACAAAAATTTTTAATATTCTTTTTGAACTTGTCGAGTGAATAAAATTTTAGATAAGTTAGGTTGGGCAGTCTATAATTAGAATGTAAGGCTCTGTAGCTCAGTGGTTAGAGTAGGGGACTCATAAGCCCTTGGTCGCAGGTTCAAATCCAGCCAGAGTCATATTTATGGTGAGATGGCTGAGTGGCTTAAAGCGTTAGATTGCTAATCTATTGTACAAATATTCTTTGTACCGAGGGTTCGAATCCCTCTCTTTCCTACCAATATATAATATAATTTTATTAAAAGGACTTCCAAATTATAGAAATAGTTTTTTCTCACTTGACATAATTAGTAACTTCAGTTTAAAATGATGTTATTATTTAATAGAGAAATTTACGGAGAAATAATTATATGGCTAATATAAGTAAAATATTTGGAGTTGACCTTGGGACGACCAACTCCGTTGCAGCAGTAATGGAAGGTGGACAACCCACAGTAGTTAACAATACCGAAGGATTAAGAACAACACCATCAATTGTCGCTTACACTAAAAATAAAGATTTATTGGTTGGACAAATTGCTAAACGACAAGCTGTTATTAATCCTGAAAACACTTTCTCGTCGATCAAACGTTTTATGGGTTCGAAATTCAGTGAACTAAGCAAAGAATCAAAAGAAGTTTCTTATAAACTTGTTGGTGACAATAAGGATAATGTAAAAATTGTTTGTTCTAACATGGATAAGCAGTTTAGTCCTGAGGAAATTTCATCACAGATCTTGAGAAAACTTTCCAATGATGTTAGTTTATATATGGGACAAACCATTAATGAAGCAGTAATTACAGTTCCAGCTTACTTTAATGATGCACAACGCCAAGCAACAAGAGATGCCGGAAGAATTGCAGGGTTAGAAGTTAAAAGAATTATTAATGAACCAACAGCAGCTTCACTAGCTTATGGTCTTGAAAAAAAAAATAATGAGCTAGTTATTATTTTTGACCTAGGTGGCGGTACATTTGATGTTTCTTTACTAGAAGTTGGAGATGGTGTTTTTGAAGTTTTATCAACATCAGGTGATACTAAACTTGGTGGAGATGACTTTGATAGAAAAATTGTTGACTTTATACTTGCGAAATTCCAAAAGACAGAAGGTATTAATTTAGCTTCCGACCCTCAGGCTTTACAAAGATTAACTGAGGCAGCTGAAAAAGCTAAAATTGAGTTGTCGAATCTATCAGAAACAACTATAAACCTTCCTTTTATTACAGCAAATCAAGATGGGCCTAAACATATAGAGGAAATACTAACACGTGGAAAATTTGAAGAGCTTTGTGAAGATCTAATAAACCGCTGTCGATTACCTGTAGAAGCAGCGATAAAAGATGCTCGTGTGGATAGAAATACAATTAATGAGTTAGTATTAGTAGGTGGTTCAACACGTATACCTGCTGTTCAAAACCTAGTATATAAAATAGTAGAAAAAGAGGCAAACCAGACAGTAAATCCAGATGAAGTTGTTGCGATTGGGGCAGCGGTGCAAGGTGGAGTACTAGCTGGTGAGGTTAAAAATATTCTATTATTAGATGTAACACCTTTATCTTTAGGAGTTGAAACATTAGGGTCGTTAATGACAGTAATGATTCCTAGAAACACTACAATCCCAGTAAAAAAATCGGAAATTTTTTCAACGGCTACTGATAACCAAGAAAGTGTTGATATTGAAGTTTTACAAGGAGAACGTAAACTAGCCAAAGATAATAAAAGTTTGGGTAATTTCAGATTAGAAGGAATCCCATTAGCTTCTAGAGGGGTTCCACAAATTGAAGTTACTTTTGATATTAACGCAAGTGGTATTTTATCTGTGACTGCTAAGGATAAAGGAACTGGTAAAACACAACGTATTAACATCCAGAATGCATCAACTTTAGATAAAGATGAAGTAGAGAAAATGATAAAAAATGCCGAAGAGTCATCTAAAGTAGATAAGGAGAAAAAAGAAAAAATCGACTTGAAGAACCAGGCTGATTTAGTTTGTTACCAAAATGAGAAACAATTAAAAGAATATGAGGATAAAATATCTTTAGAGAAAAAAGAACTTCTCCTAGAAGGTATTAAAACAATACGTGATATATTACAAAATGATGATTTTGATAATGAAAATCTGAAAAATAAGCTTGAGGAACTACAAAAAATTTCTCAGACTATTGGCGAAGAGATTGCTAGTTCAGCTAACCCAGAAGTGAAGGATGAACCACAAGCAAATTCTGACGAAACAGTTATCGATACAGATTTCACTGATGATTAGTATTTATATAGTAAGTATATATATAAATTTAATTGCTTAATACTTACTAATTGATATATAATTATTAATAAATAATTTTATCGGAGGATTCTTATGCTTAGTTTATATTTTTTAAAACTATTAGTTTATGCCATTGTTACAGGTTTTAGTTCACTTTTTATATTTGGGTTTTTATCTAACGATCCATCAAGAAACCCAAACCGAAAAGATTTCGAATAAGACAGTATAAAGTAAAGTAAGAACCTTTTTATAAAAAAGGTTCTTACTTTACTTTATACTGTCTTATTCGAAATCTTTTCGGTTTGGGTTTCTTGATGGATCGTTAGTATGTTATAATAGTTATTAGAAGCTTCTTAATATTTTATTTGCGAGTGTAGCTCAGTGGTAGAGCGC
Source organism: Neoagarum fimbriatum (assembly GCA_036873965.1). NCBI lineage: Eukaryota > Phaeophyceae > Laminariales > Agaraceae > Neoagarum > Neoagarum fimbriatum. Next base: position 386,910 of record JAYJMC010000270.1, on the reverse strand, counting down.
AACCTTGCCAAGGTTGATGTCGCGCGTTCGAATCGCGTCACTCGCTTCTAAATGTACAAAACCATTTATATTATAACCCAATTATATATTTTACGAATTAATTAAACTTAAAATAATAATAATAACTTTACTAAAAATTAGGGTATAATAATAGTACTAATCAAAATAAATCAAATTATGTTAAAACAAGACCAATTAAATATTGGAGGCAAAGTTTTTAATTCTCGCCTTATTGTTGGAACTGGAAAGTATAAAAGTTTAAAAGAGATGGTAGAATGTTTAGCAAAAAGTGAAAGTGAAATCGTAACCGTTGCTATCAGAAGACTTAATTTATTAAATATCTCCAAAAATGATAATTTAATAACAGCTATTAACTGGAAAAATTTATGGTTATTACCAAATACTGCAGGTGCAAAAACAGCTGAAGAAGCTATTCGATTAGCATTTTTGGGCCGTGAATTATCTAAAAGGATTGGCCAAAAAGAAAACAATTTTATTAAGTTAGAAGTCATATCTGATCCTAAATATCTTTTCCCTGACCCAATAGGGACATTAAAAGCAGCAGAATTTTTAGTTAAAAAGGGTTTTATTGTACTACCCTACACAAATACTGATCCAATGTTAGCAAAACACCTCGAGGATATTGGATGTTCTACTATTATGCCTTTGGGTTCACCTATCGGTTCAGGACAAGGTATTCAAAGTATAAACAATATTCAAATCATTATCGAGAATTCTAAGATACCAGTGATTATAGATGCAGGAATTGGATCTCCCAGTGAGGCAGCACTTGCTATGGAACTAGGTGCTGAAGCTGTTCTTATTAATACTGCAATAGCACAAGCAAAAAATTCTATAGTTATGGCTAAAGCTATGAATCTTGCTGTCCAAGCGGGTAGACAAGCTTATTTAGCAGGACAAATGATTCCATATAAGTTTGCACAATCGAGTTCTCCTTTAAAGGGGTCAGATTTTTTAAATTTAAGCAAAAAATAATTATAAACCGCAGTAGTTAAATTTATGAAGGCAAGTGGCTTATCATTGAAATTTATTAGTTTTTAAAATTACAATATCAGGGCTGGGATGATAAACTACTTCGAAATTAAAAGATAGATTAAAAATTTCTAGTAGATTATTAATAACAACCAAGGTTTAAGAAAGAATTAGTTCCACGATTTTTTAATTATTTCAGATCCATAAGTAAGGAGAAATTAGTGAATATCCCTAAATCCTTAACAACTTATTATTTTATTGTTGCAAGTAGTGAATTCTTATTAGTTGCTGAGCCTGTTGAAGAAATTTTGCGTGAGCGAGTACAACATTATCGAAGAATGAAAAAAAATATAGATTTTTGGCTGGTACAATCACCAAATTTTCTAGAATCTGTTCAATTGACTGATTTACAAACAAAATTAAAACAAGCTAGAATAGCTAATGAATGTTCCGCAATTGTTTCTGTAGATAAAACTTTTATTACCTGGTTAAAATTGCGACTTAATAATGTGGCAATGGGAAGCTTTAACGCACCAACAGGTGATATCATAAGTCCATTAGCTTCTAATTTTAAGGTTGACGGAATTTCTAAATAAAAATAACCTTGGAACAATAAAAATCGAATAATTGTTAAAAGTAATATTTTAAGCTTATAAATTTTTTTATAGTAAACTTAACTACAAAGTATCACTTATTAATGCTGTAAGTTACTAGGTCTAGTTAAAAAGATAGTTCCAAGTAATAATTTGATCCCTTAATCTTTAATTTAGAAAAACTACTTGAAAGATAATTTTATTTTCTCCAAAAGCTTTTTTTTTAATCAAATTTAATCAAATTTAATAATAGATGATAAAATTATTCCCACGAATCAATAGTATTTGGGATGAGTATAGACCAACCTTAAATTATATTAATGATCTTGAAAAAGAATTAATACTTTTAAGTGATAATGAATTAAAAAGTAGAACTTCAAAATTAAAATATTTTACTTGCAAAGAAGACGGGTTAGATAAGCAAACATTAGCTGAAAGTTTTGCCCTAACTAGAGAAGCTTCTAAAAGAACAATTGATCTAAGACATTATGATGTACAATTGTTAGGAGGATTAGTTTTAAACGATGGTAAAATTGCGGAAATGAAAACTGGTGAAGGGAAAACTTTAGTTTCAACTTCACCTGCGTTAATTAATTCTTTAACGGGTAAGGGTGTTCATATAGTAACTATAAATGATTATTTAGCAAAACGTGACGCAGAATGGATGGGTCAAACACACCGATTATTAGGCTTGGAGGTTGGCCTTATACAATCAGATATGAACATAGCCGACCGTAAAATAAATTATTCCCGCGATATAACATATGTAACGAATGTCGATTTAGTCTTCGATTTCTTAAAAGATAATATGGTAACAGATAAAAAAGAGTTAGTCCAAAGACCTTTTAATTTTTGTATTATCGATGAGGTTGATTCTATTTTAATTGATGAAGCAAGGACCCCTTTAATTATATCACGTGATTCTGACTTATTGGTAGAAAAATATTTTAAAGCGAATGAAGCTTCTAAGTATTTAGAAGATAAAAAGCATTTTGAAATTGATGAAAAAGCAAAAAAAATAAGTTTAACAGAACAAGGGTTGAAACGCACTAAAATTTTATTAAAAGTTGACAATTTATATAGTATCCAAGATCCCTGGATTCCTTATATTTTAAATTCTTTAAAAGCTAGGTATCTCTTTTTCCGTGATATTCATTATATTTTAAAAGATAACCAAATTGTTATTATTGATGAATTCACAGGTCGAATAATGGAAGGTAGAAAGTGGGGTGATGGTTTACATCAATCTATCGAAGCAAAAGAAAATATTCAAAATTTAAGAGGAAGCGAAACTTTAGCCTCAATAACTTACCAAAATTTTTTCCGACTTTATCCAAAAATCTCTGGTATGACAGGTACAGCTAAAACTGAGGAATTAGAATTCGAAAATATCTATGATTTACCTGTTTCTATACTACCTACATATGAGAAGATGATGCGTAGAGATGATTCGGATTTTATTTTTATTGATGAAATAAGCAAATGGCGGGCTATTGCTCAAGAATGCTTGAAGATGTATTCTACAGGCCGACCTGTTCTTGTTGGGACAACAACTATCCAAAATTCAGAAATACTTTCTCAACTATTAAACACTTATAATGTACCTCACCAATTATTGAATGCAAAACCAGAAAATGTAAGCAGAGAGTCCAAAATTGTAGCCCAAGCAGGTTGTTTAAATTCTATTACTATTGCAACAAATATGGCAGGCAGAGGAACTGATATTCTATTAGGTGGGAACCCCGAATTTAAAGCATTAGAATCGACTCGCTTCATATTAAAAAGATTATTAGGGAAAAAAAAATTTTTTGTTCCTGGTATTGATTTACGGAAATTAAAAAGAGCTTTAAAGAAAAGTCCCAAACTAGTTACTTACTTACAAAAAAACTTAGACACACTATTAGCGTCTTTAGAGGTTTCAAGTAAGCAATTAAATCTTCTGGAAAATTTCATTTTTAACCTACATAGTCAATTATTAAGCAAATATAAGGAAAAACAAAAAGAAGAATCTGAAATTGTAAAATCGTTGGGCGGGCTTTATGTGATAGGGACTGAACGTCATGAATCACGAAGAATTGATAACCAATTACGAGGTCGTGCAGGAAGGCAAGGGAATCCTGGTAGTTCTAGATTTTTTTTAAGCTTAAATGATCCATTAATTCGGGTTTTTGGTGGCGACAAAATACAAGAAACAATGCAAAAATTAAAAATTGAAAGTGAAATTTTAGATTCTAAATTTCTATCAGATTCTTTAAATTCTGCTCAACAAAAAGTTGAAGGGTTTTATTATGATCAGCGCAAAACCCTTAATAAGTATGACCAAGTTTTAGACAAACAAAGAAAAGTTATTTATTATTTACGTGAAAAAGTCCTTTCTACCACTATTATGCGTGATTTAGTTATGGAATTTAGTGAAGGATTTCTGGACGATTTTATAGATTATTTAGATTCACAAACTCGTGAAGGAAAAGATATTGTTTTTTCGAAAAAAATTCTTAGGTTATTAAATCGTTTATCTATTTCAAATGGTATGATATATAATAATTTGGATAAATTATCCAAATTAAAAAAATTTCTTTACGAGCAATTATGGGCAAGTTATGCTTGTAAAGAATTTCGTTATTCTTGCTCAACCGATTCACGTGTCCTGGATAGATACAATCAACTTATATTTTTTAAATATATTGATTTTTTTTGGTTTAAGCATTTAGAAAATATGAATTTTTTACTTGATGCCATTAGTTGGGAAGCATATGCCCAAAAAGATCCTTTTCTTCAATATGACGAGAGGGCTACAAGCCTTCTAAATCTTACTCTTAAAGACTGTAGAGATTCAATTATATTTGAGATTTTTATTTCCAACATTATATTAACAGATATAAATTAAGAGAAAATACATATACAAATTTTAAAATTTATGTTATTATACTTTCATCATTTAGTATTTATAATAAAATATAATAATAAAATATTATGACAAAAAGAACATTAGGTGGAACGAATAGAAAAGTTGCTACTGTTTCTGGTTTCCGTGCTCGAATGAAAAGTAAGCAGGGTTGTAAAGTAATAAACAACCGTCGAAGAAAAAAAAGAAAAAATCTAAGTATTTAGACAATAAATAGATTTATAAAAAATTAATTTATATAATTTAAAAATATTTTATTATGACTTTTCAAGAAGAACTTTTAATTTTATTAAAAGCCCGTTACCCTATAATTTATGTTATAACCATTGAAGAAGATCGATTAGAATATACTATTCGGAATGCTATTATTAATAAAAGTTATAGTAACCTATATGTTTGGGATTTTATCGAAGGTTATAAACTAAACCCTATAAAAAAAGAATTTGGGAAAAGAAACCCATTGGAAGCTATAGAATTTATTGAAAAAATAAATTCAAGAACCCCAAGTATTTTTATTTTGAAAGATTTTAAGAGGTTTTTAAAAGACTTAACAATTTCTAGAAAATTACGCAATATCTTACAATTATTAAAAATTCAGCCCAAAACTATTATTATTGTTGATTCCGAAGTTCAAATACCAAATGATCTTAAAGATCATATTGCGATTATAAAATTTAATTTACCAACACCTAAAGAAATTAAAACAGAATTGACTCGTTTGAATAAAAATTTGACTGTTGAAGGTAATTTATCTCAACGGATATTAGAAAAAGTTATTCAGGCTTGCCAAGGTTTATCTTTAGAGAAAATTAGAAGGGTTTTGGGGAAAGCAATCGTTATTTATAAACAAATAGATCAGAATGCAATTCCGATAATTTTAAGAGAAAAACGTCAAGTAATTAGTCAAACTGAGCTTCTAGAGTTTTGGTCAGTTAAGAGTAAATTAAAAGATGTTGGTGGAGCTTATAATTTAAAAAAATGGTTAAATGCAAGAACTGAAATATTTTCTGAACAAGCATTAAATTATGGTTTAGTAACACCAAAAGGTGTATTAATAATTGGGATGCAAGGAAGTGGTAAAAGTTTGATTGCAAAATCCGTTGCCTATGAATGGAAATTACCACTATTACGTTTAGATGTAGGGAGATTATTTGCTGGGGTTGTAGGAGAATCAGAATCTAGAGTTCGTGAAATGATTGCTATCGCCGAATCATTAGCTCCCTGCGTATTATGGGTTGATGAAATTGATAAGGCATTTAGTGACTCTGAACAAAATTTTGATAGCGGGACAACAACACGTGTTTTAGCTACATTTGTTACTTGGTTAGGGGAAAAAACCCTTCCCGTTTTTGTTATTGCTACGGCTAATGATATTTATTCTTTACCTGTAGAAATATTAAGAAAAGGTCGTTTTGATGAAATCTTTTTTCTTGGTATACCAACAGTTGACGAAAGAAAACTGATTTATGAAGTTCATTTAAGACGTTTTCGACCGGAGACTTGGCAAACTTATGATAGTAAAAAGTTAAGTAAGCGTGCCCGTAAATTTTCCGGGGCAGAAATTGAACAAACTATTATTGATGCTATGTATGTCGCATTTAGTGAACAACGAGAATTTACAACTAATGATATTTTGATAGCTATCAAAGAAACTATTCCAATTCTTGATATTGATCCTTTACGTACAGAGCTAATACAGAATTGGGCAGCATCAGGAAAAATTCGTGTTGCTTAAAATTTTTTTATTAAAGTTTATTAATTTAAAATTCTATTATTAATTATTTATATGATTAAACGTGTTTTTAAATATTTGGCTAATTTAAAATTAGCTATAATAATATTGTTAGCCATTGCAATCGTGACTAGTATTGGTTCCATTATCGAACAAAGTAAAGAAATCACATTTTACCAAAATAATTATCCAACGTTAATTTTTAATATACCATTTTGGAAAATTCTTCTTTTTTTAGGTTTTGATAATATCTATAGTACATGGTGGTTTTTATTATTACTTAGTCTTTTAGGACTGTGTTTAGCTTGTTGTACAGTTCTCCAACAGTTGCCAACTTTAAAATTTTCTCGAAGATATTATTTTTATAAACAAGTAAATCAATACAATAAGTTAACCTTTAAAATAAAGTCAATTAAAGTCTTCCCAAGTCATTTGAGTTACACATTATTAAAAAAAGAATACTCACTTTTTCAGCAATCTAATAGTTTTTATGCTTATAAAGGATTAATAAGTAGAGTTGGTCCTATTATTGTACATTTAAGTATTATTTGTGTACTGCTAGGAAGTACCTTAGGGGCGTTAAAGGGATTTAACTCTCAAGAATTAATACCTAAAACTGAAGTCTTTCATATCCAAAATGTTATAAAAGATGGGGTTTTTTCTTCAATACCCCAAAAAACTTTCCGGATTAATGATTTTTGGTCAACATATACCTCGACTGGTTCAATTAAACAATTTTATACAGACGTTTCAGTGTTAAATGATCGTGGTGGGGAAACCCAACGAAAAACTATTTCTGTAAATAATCCATTATTATTAAGTGATTTAATAATATACCAAACTGATTGGGGAATACTAGGTTTACGGTTAAAGTATATTAAGAAGGATACTTCTACTATAAGTCTTCAATTACCGATATCAAAACTCAATACTTCAAATCAAAAAATTTGGATTAGCTCTTTACCTAATACAAAGAAAGATACAAAAAGCTTTATTGTACTTATTAAAGATCACCGAGGCCAAATTAGTTTATATGATAATGATGGTAAATTTGTAAAGACCACTAATATAGGGGATACTATTTATAGTACCGATCTAATTAGTTTTAATTTTACTGATATAATTTCTTCTACGGGTATCCAAATTAAATCTGACCCAGGTATTAAATTAATTTATTTTGGGTTTTTATTTCTAATGGTAAGTAGTCTAATCAGCTATATTTCTTTTTCAGAATTTTGGTTATTATATTTTCCAACAAAAGTCATCGCTGGTGGGAAAACAAATCGTGCAAAAGTTAAATTTAACCTTGAGTTTTTAAAATTTAAACAATCTTTTTTTTAACTAATTAATTGCAACTGGACATTTATACAAAATCCCTGTATTATTAAATGCAAGATAAAATATAATTCTGTGTTTTATCGATTTTTTTAGTTTTTTAATTTTTAAGTTATAGCATATTAAAATAGTGAGGTCTAAAAGATGTTTGATCATCTTAGAGGAAATGTACTAGAATTGTTTTTCGGTGTCTATTGGATTGAAATATTTATTTTTATTTTATTTTTGGTGCTAGGTTTCGTACTAGAACAAAAGTTTAATTTTAATAAGCCTAGAAAATGGTTTTTAGCCTTTAATGGCTTAGTTTGTCAAAGAGTTCTTTCAGTTTTAGCCTACTATATTCCCTATTTAGATGTAGTAAATACACATATGCCTTTAATTGCTGAGACTCACCCTTTTCTTGTAAGGATTTTTTTACCAAATTATATTGCAGAATCGGTTAATATTATACAAAAGGTACCCTTTTTATCTTTTATTTATCTGTTAGTAGGGTATGGTATTTTAGTACGTTATAAAATACCAGAGGATAGATTTGTTAGATTCAATATCATGTATGGTATAATAATTATCTCTTTCCAAGGTATTTTCCACGAACTATTTATTAACTTTACAAATGTGTTTGTTAAAAACCCAGCAGATAAGTCAGAAGCGGCATTATTAGCTTTCCTTGCTTGGGTTGTTATATTTATACCTTGTTTTTTAAGAGCTCTTTTTGGTAAGTATGAAGGTAACACTTTTATGCGTGAAGCAATTGAAGTACATTTAGGTCGAGATGGTCCTGATTTTATTTGGTGGGATAGGACTAGAAAAGATCAAGCGCCAAAAAAACCTAAAAAATAACCTTTTCAAGTTATTCTTTAGGCTGTAAGATCAATAATTTTTTGTTTAATCAAAAAATTTAATAGGCCGAGTTGGATTTGAACCAACGTAGGAAAACCAGCGGATTTACAATCCGCCCCCTTTAACCACTCGGGCATCGACCCTAACATTCTATTATATTATAGTTTGCGTGCACGAACAAAGTTTTAAAAATACACTTTAGTATATAGAAAAAACCCCAGTTGTTTTTACTCTATGTTATGTGTATTTTAAAAACTTGTTCTTTATTTAAAAAAATGTATTATAATCCTCTTTTCCCTAGAGGGTGTTTCTATTGAACACTCTAAAATAATTATTTAAATTAATATAATATCTTATGAAATTAGCTTATTGGATGTACGCAGGTCCTGCTCATATTGGTACTCTTAGGATTGCAAGTTCTTTTAAAAATGTCCACGCTATTATGCATGCTCCTTTAGGTGACGATTATTTTAATGTTATGCGATCAATGCTTGAAAGAAAACGTGATTTCACTGCTGTAACAGCAAGTGTTGTTGACAGACATGTTTTAGCAAGGGGGTCACAAGAAAAAGTTGTTAATAATATTAGTAGAAAAGATAAGGAAGAAAAACCAGATTTAGTTGTCTTAACTCCTACGTGTACTTCAAGTATTTTACAAGAAGATTTACAAAATTTCGTTAACCGTGCTTCAATTGAGACCCAAGCTGATGTTTTATTAGCCGATGTTAATCATTACAGAGTAAATGAGATGCAAGCCGCAGATCGTACTTTAGAGCAAATTGTGCAATTTTATATAAAAAAGGCACAAAAAACTAAACAATTAGATACAACTAAAACAATAGAACCTTCAGTGAATATTATTGGCTCCTTTAATTTAGCGTTTCACAATCAACATGATATTGCTGAATTAAAGCGACTGATGTCAGATCTAAATATAAAAATCAATAGTATTATCCCAGAAGGGGCTTCGGTACAAGAATTAAAAAACTTACCTAAAGCTTGGTTTAACATAGTCCCTTATAGAGAGATTGGTCTCCTTACAGCAGAATATTTAAAAGATGAATTCGATATGCCTTTTATTGATACTACTCCTATGGGAGTAGTTGAAACGGCTAATTGCATTAGAAAAATCCAATATATTCTAAATGATAATAAAGCAGATGTTAATTTCGAAAAATATATTGATATACAAACACGTTTTGTTTCTCAATCAGCTTGGTTTTCTAGATCTATAGATTGCCAAAATTTAACAGGTAAAAAAGCAATAGTATTTGGTGATTCTACGCATGCAGCAGCTATGACCAAAATTTTAACAAAGGAAATGGGTATCAATGTTGTTTGGGCTGGAACTTACTGCAAGTATGATAAATCTTGGTTTGAAAAAGAAGTAGGCGATTTATGTGACGAAATTGTTATAACGGATGACCATAATTTAATTGGTGACTTAATAGCTAAAGTGGAACCCGCAGTAATTTTTGGTACTCAAATGGAAAGACATGTTGCTAAACGTCTAAATATTCCATGTGGCGTTATATCAGCACCTGTTCATATCCAAAATTTTCCCTTAAGTTATAGACCATTCCTTGGTTATGAAGGTGCAAACCAAATTGCAGACTTGATATATAATTCTTTTACACTAGGTATGGAAGATCATCTATTAGAAATTTTTGGTGGTCATGATACAAAAGAAGTTTTAAGTGCAGGGTTATCGGTAACTTCACAAGATTCCGAAATAAAATGGAATTTAGAGTCGCAGGCGGAATTAACAAAAATCCCAGGATTTATTAGAGGTAAGATTAAACGAAATACCGAAAAGTTTGCTCAAGAACAAAAAATGGAAACTATAACATTAGAAATTATGTATGCTGCTAAAGAAGCTGCAGCTTAAACTTTATATTAATAGAATCTTCTTGACATAAATAACTTATTATTGATATGCTGTAATGGTATATCAATCAATTACGGGACGTAGCGCAGTTTGGTAGCGTATCTGCTTTGGGAGCAGGGTGCCGCAGGTTCAAATCCTGCCGTCCCGAATAATAATAAAAAATTCTCTCTAAAAACTAGAGTTAATTGTTATTTTTGCGGAGTGGAGCAGTTTGGTAGCTCGTTGGGCTCATAACCCGAAAGTCGCAGGTTCAAATCCGGCCTCCGCTAGAATTTATATAAACTTATTAAATTTTCAGATTAAAATTTAGATTCAGATAAGTATGTCCCTTTATCCTAGTAAATATATGCCTGTTTTCGGTGGTAGTACTGGTGGTTGGTTGCGTTCAGCAGAGTTTGAAGAAAAATATGTTATTACTTGGAATTCTACTACAGAACAATTATTTGAAATGCCAACTGCTGGTACAGCATTAATGCTTTTAGGTCAAAATCTTTTATATCTTGCTCGTAAAGAACAATGTCTTGCCTTAGGTACTCAACTACGAAAATTAAAGATAAAGGATTACAAAATTTATAGAATTTTCCCAGGCGGAGAAATACAATTTTTACATCCAAAAGATGGTGTTTTTCCTGAAACATCAAATGAAGGTAGAACTCCAGTAGGTAAAAGAGATTTCTCTATCGGTAAAAATCCTAACCCAGCTTCTATAAAATGGAAATAAAGAATATAAATTATTTTCCATTTTATATTATATAACCATAGGTATTACTGTCTTTTTTATTCTAAATATTTAATTCATCTTAATTTAACTTGACGAACTGTTACTTTAGCCTATAAACTGAGAAGTATAATAGTTTTAATAAAATAGAGCATAATTATATGCTCTGTTTATTAATAGAATCAATAGGAGAGATGGCAGAGATGGTCGATTGCGTCTGATTTGAAATCAGATGAACGTTTACGCGTTCCGTGGGTTCGAATCCGACTCTCTCCTTTAATTTAGTAGTTTTAAAAACTCTAATAACCAAACATTCAATTTTATAAACAACTTGCTTAAAAAGAATATATTGGTATATAATAATGTTATACATTATTATATTATTTTTATTAAGGATAACAAAATATGGCAAATACTAAATCGTCGAAAAAACGTATAAAAATTAATAAAAGAAATCGTATCCAGAACAATTCGTATAAATCTCTTATAAAAAGTCATGAAAAAAACCATTTAAACCTTATTAAGGCTTCTAGTGAGCAAGCCTCTAACTTAGTAGAAGAAAAGTCTAATTATCAGACTTTACTTAGAGCTTCTTTTTCATCAGTTGTAAGTCAAATTGATAGGGCAGTAAAAAAAAAAATTATTCATAAGAATACTGCTATCAGAAAAAAAACCAAATTATTTAAAAAAACGTTCCCTACATTAAACTAATATTTTAATTTGTTTTCAATATCCCGTTTAGATATAATATATATATATATAAATATAACTTAGGTGTATTATGAAAAATATTTTAGAGAATAGAAAGCAAAAATTCCCGATAATTCTACCAGATTTATCAGAAGTTCAACGGATAAGTTTTTGTTGGTTTTTAACAGAAGGATTACCTGAAGAATTAACAAATTGTCCTTCAATCTTAAATAAAAGAAGTGGTATTGAATTAATAATTTATGGACAAGAATATAAAATTTATTATCCTAGTTTTTCTATTTTAAATGCTCTAAAGAAAAAAGGAAATTATAACTTAAGAGTTTATGTTCTAATGTCGCTGAAAAAAAACAAAACGGTGAAAAATGGGTCAGTACAATCAGAAGATTTTTCCCCAAAAGAACGAGTATTTTTTGGTGAAATACCTCTTATGACTGAGAAAGGTACTTTTATATTTAATGGTTGCGAAAGGGTAATTGTTAGTCAAATTATTAGAAGTCCTGGTATTTATTATAAAAGGATTCAAAAAGAGAAAAAAGTTTTTTATGAAGGAACAATTATCTCAAAGTATGGTTCTTGGTTAACTTTTGAATTAGAGTATAATTTAATTTGGGTTAAATTTGATAAACAG
>JAYJMC010000270.1:23974-34325 GCA_036873965.1 Neoagarum fimbriatum | reverse complement strand
GATCTGACGGACATGCCTCCTGACATATTTGTCATTCAGTGATTCGGGCGAACAGCGCTAAAGTTGGACGGGACGATGGCCGGGGAGAAGCACCGCTGTTTGCCTGGTCGGGTCGACTTGCTCGGTGAAACTTGGCCCTTTATATCCAGACGCGGCGATACCGGGCAATATATCATAGTATACCTGGTAGCTGGTAAGCGTTTTTGACAAGGCCGGGTATGGCCGGGTACGGCCGGGTATGGCATCTAAAAACAAAAAAAACATGTCTTAATGCGCGACGTGAAAGCTCGATTTCCGGAACGTTCCATCAAGGGTCAGCAGAAGGTAGGGGCCGTCCACCGCGCTTGTTTTGGGTAATTTGGGCTCAGTAGTTGGGATCACGCGGCCACCCTGTATACCGTGCCGAAGATATAAAAAAAACTCTTCGCATGCAAAAACGTTTCTGCCTGCGAACCTCGTCTAGTAACTTCGGCCGAACGTCAGGGCGGTCGAACGTCGAACACTGCTGTTGGGGCTTCGTGCACCGTCGCATGATGGGCAAGTTGTCGGTACGTTCACGAGTACGTCTGTTTTGGCAGTAGGGCAGGAAGCCATTACTTTCCCCGCCACAGATCACTGTACAAAACGGGGATATTCAATAGGAAACATGCACGACCCTACGCAAAGCGCATATTTTCGAGTCAACACGCAATTCGAGCACGACGTTAACCGCACGCACAAAGAGATGCGGCGATCCTCAGCACCATGCCTACGCGACGAGCTGTCCACAGATGTATCGGAATGCAGAGGGTGTCCGCTCTTAAGAAGTTCGGTCGAACGAAATCGAGGCTCGGTTTTTCACGATAAATAAGAAATTTGACCGAAGAAACGGTGGTCAGGGTCGGGTGCCAAACCAATACCCCATGTAAAAAGCCAATATAATAGTAGCCTGTCCTCATCAATGATGGCAACAAGATAAGAAATTGAGCCTCAACGCCAAAATCGACCACTCTTACTTAGTCATGCTACTATTATTACAATTACTAATAGTGGCATGCTACGGTAGAGGTACAACTACTATTTTTTTGAGGATCCGCGCTCGAGAACCTCTCGTATATACCACACCACAAACCGACCGAGGGAAAATGGAAGCACAACCCGACGGACTACCGGTGTCTCATGGCCTTATCGTAAAACACAGATGACGTTCCAACGGCTATATTGGGTAGCTTATCACTTGTCAGACACACTTCAGCGAAAAAGTGCTACTTCTATTGTAACACGCGTCAATTGCAGCACGATAGAGCTGTATAGCACCCATTTTTTACTGAATTTCCTCATTTGAGGAGCTCTTTTTACTTCGACTAAAATCCCGTGTCTTAGGTAGTTTACGAATAATATTTCCTCGGTCGAGGAGCCCCGTCAGTTCCCAGTGACATGTTTTCGCCAGTAATTTCGGAACCAAATCCGGGGACGCATGAAGGGCATCCCCGGATTGGGAGAAAGCCTGCAGGAGGTACAGTGAGAGCAAATGAAAGGCAACGAAGGACACTTGCTCTACCATCGACCGACGGCAGCACGAGGAAGTAGGTAACGGTTAGGGAAAACAGACCATCCCGCCCACCCATCGTTGCGCGCGAGAGACGCGGACAACGACATCGATTCTGTTTTGTTTTGTACCTGGTAGTGTTTATTTTACCGGGGCAACTGCTCTCTGCGACGGGGTGCCGCGTTGATGGCGATCGAATCAACGCGGGGGTAGTAGCCCTGGGTGGGAGTCTCCGGCTGATCGCAGCCGCGAGGCCTCATTAATCCCAAACTATATACGAGTTAAAGCGACGACGAAATGTTACTGCAGAAATTACCGGTACGAAACAACAAAAATCTCGCACAGCAAGCACAAAACCTTTACTCACTCTCGTAGTGCTTGCTGTAGCTGTAGCGCACACGCGACCAAGCGGAAGACGCGACAAAGCCGCAACAAAAGAAGCAACCACTACTGCTGCTTGTTGCTGCTGCGCCCCCCCCCCAATCCCCAATCCTCATCCTCATCCCCCATCCCCACAACAACGACCAAAAAGCGACGAAAAGCGACCAAATCGACGAGCAAAAAGCAAAGAAAATCAGAAGACGGTTACATTTTTTTTGTGAATTAGTTGAATAACGTTAAGTGCGAGTTCCACCGATTGAGTGGTAGATACTTATCTTTGTAGGCTGTGTAAATACATTTATAAAAAAATCTATATACTCGTAGTCTGTGTGTGTGTTCTTCTTCGTAAACCGTAACGTTCTTCTACTCGTTGACATCCAGCACACCCAGCACACCCAGTGTCCGTGCTGATTCTTCACCCTAGATACGAGCTACACTCTATGTGGTCACAGACTTCGACACAGAGATAATGCATCGTACCCTGATGGTAATGCATTAGACAACGCAATGTCATGCCATCGTACTGGATACGACAGGGCCTGGCACAAAATACAAAAGTAAGTACTCGTAGTAATATAAGTTTATACCTGGTATATACCAGGTATGGTCTACGCCAGCAGCAGAAATACATTGAAAGAGAGAATACGAAAGAAAAGTAGCAGGTATCACACCTTGAATCTGTAGCGCTGACCGCTGACACTGCTTCCCTGCACGCTTTTCGTTCGCAGGCCAACGATTCCTCAAGGCTATACCCGCGTTGGGCTGATTGGTCAACTTCTTTCGTACGTACAAACACACATATTTTCTCGTGGCCCAATAATTTTATAATTTTAACAAAAGCCCTAAGGGACAGAAACGCGGCAAAATGGGTGCGATCGCAGACCAGAGAGTGGAGTTGCGCTTGTTCGTTTTGTTCAGCCTTTGTTCCACTGTTGTCGGTAAAAATCCAAATAATGGCGATCTAGATCCGCCAATTCCGTAGAAAATCCGTGAAAGCAATTTACCTTTCGAGCATATTATTTACGTAGGAACCGCACCGCAATAAAAAATCAGTAAAAAATGATAGGGCTGGCACGCGGCTCGTAATGAGAGCAGACCTCCACCCACGCACCATCAGATTTGAACCAAGCAAGTGCTGTGCTTTGTTTCCCTGTGCACTAAACTGCAAGCCAAGACACCACGAAGGAGACTGCCCTCTCCAGCCGTTCGGACTATCCCCTCTGCCTTTGCTGGCCATGCCCCCAACCGACTGCTTCGGTGACTCGGACGCTTGCGGCGCTTCGCTTTCGTGGTGAGTCTCGGCTGTACCTGGGCACGGCAGCAGCAGTAGTCTTGGTCTTTGCTGGCCGAAATTTGCGAACAGGTGGTTGATTCGTTTTCTGGCGATCGCACCACGAGCAGAGAGACAGAGCAAGCATCGAGTGCGTACATAGAAAATCCACGCTCCCAACGCCCTCCTCGGTAAGCACCTTCAGTGCTCCCAGTGCCGCATGGCCCTGGTCCGTTTTGCGCCAGGGGTTGCTGTGCCTGTGCTGTGCTGCATGCAACCAACCTGGAGATTCTCCCTCGGCCCTTGGTCCTCCTCGATAAATGTCGTTGTTTTCTCGCTCTTTCTGAACACACCCACCTCAACCCGACATCTCACCAAGCAGTGTTCCCGAGCAGCATCGAGGACTACTGTTGCCCACGACCAGGTCACCACTGCACCATGGCACTGACCCGGACCTGTCTGCGCCAACGCCGCTCCCATCGGGCGTCGCGGTTACTGGGCTAGACCTGTCTCCTGTGACAGCCAGCAGCTGTGGGCTGGTGAGTCCATCCAGTCCGCTAAACAACAAACCTTGTCCCACCCCCTCTTTTTTTGACTGTTTTGTAATATGGGCAAGATAAAAATGATAAAATTGCACCATCTGTCCAAATCAGAGCCCCAGAAATGTTTTTGACGTTGTGTGATGATTGACTCTGGATGATGATACTCGTAGCGGTGATTTTTCAAAGAGCGGGGCGAATCGATTCGGAACGCAATGATTTGAGGGCCCAACACAACCAACACAAGGAAGAGGGTGATGATGAGTTTTGCAATACGAGTATAACAGTTTCGGTTCCGCAAACGCTTGGCTTCCAGCTCTTGACGAGAGCACTGGACTATCTCTGCGACTGCTGTCCCTTGGCACGCACGGTGTAGCAGCTGCCTCCACCCAGTTGATGCATGGTGCGGTTCATAGCGGGTGGGTGACTGGACTTGCTTGCTTGACCTGTGTTGTAGCCTGGTCCCTCGTGTTTCGACCAGATCATTTGGTGAACCTTAAACTTCGAGTTTTGACGAATTCGTGCTGTCAAATGATAAGTCATACTGGTACGAGTACGAGTACTCACTCTTTTGCAAGCCACAGCAGCAGCAGCAGCAGCGGCGGCGCCTGCCTGCCTCTGCTGCTCAAGCTCAGTAAGCAACATGTTTGGTTGCGAGAAACGCATATACCTACCCCCCCCCCCTCTATTTCCCCTCAACAGCGTTCGCTCTACGTAGATCCTATACTCGCGTGCAATGACAGATGCACACGAGCCTGGTTGCCCAAAGCCCAAACCAAGTGAGCCATTCTACCTGACCCTCTGCCATGTCGCCCCTAACTGACTGCCGTCTTCTATGATATCATACTGGTATCGTAACAACAACCTTTCAGATGGCCAAGCGCAAGCAGAGAGGTAGCCCCGCTGGGGGAGGAGGAGGAGGAGGAGGAGGGGTTATGTCCTCCATGCCTTCCCGTCTTTCAAGAAGCTTTTCGCGCGAGGCAAGGCCCGAGTCACAGGCCAAGCGCGTGGCTACCCTTATCCCTCTGGAGGACTCGCCCCAGAAGCAACAGCAGCAGCAAGCCCGGCCTGCGATGCACAGCCCAGCAGCAGCAAAAGCCGCAGCAGCAGCGGCAGCAGCAGCAGCAGCAACAGCAGCAGCAAAAACAACAGCAGCAACAACTAGAACAGCAGCAACAGCAGCAACGACCTTCAGCAGCAGAGAACGACCCAGCAGCAGCAGCAGCAGCAGCATGCCTGGCAACCGTGCCACTGAGATTGCTGCTGCTGCTTTCGCGGAAGCAAGCTTGCTGCGCCCCCTTAAAGAGGGAGAAGTGGTGGACCCCACACTTGATGGGGTGTGTGGGGCGCTGCTTGTGGGGACTTTGGGGTCTGCTGCTCGAGGGGAAGGGGACCAGCATGACCGAGGACCGCCGGAGGAGAGGGAGGGCCCCCCGCCCGAGTTGATGCGCATCGGCTGCGGCTCCTGTCCAGCTTTTGGGGCAGTGTCTCCTGCCTCTCCTACTGCTTCTGCTTCTGTTGGGTCTACTGCTGGGTCTACTGCTGCTACAGCTGCCCAAGGTATGGTGGAGCATTGCTGTTCGCCATCCTCCCCCTCATCATTACCACCATCAGGCGGTGCTGCTGCTGCTGTTGGTGCTACTGCTGTTAGTCCTACTAGTACTATTGGCAGCAGTAGTGGTTGTACTGCTGTTAGTGGTGCGGGTGCTGCTTCTGCTATTGATAGTGCTGTTAGTGGGGGTGCTGCTGCGGAGGCTCAAGACAGCAAACAGACTGCCTTGAAAGCGATGATGTTGAAGGCTAAGATGGCTTCGGACAACATTCGACTACTGCTGCACGCAAAGGTGAGACGACCAAGCAAAGCAAAGACCTAGGCCAGACAATAGTAGAGGGTGAGGCGTAGGTGAGGGAGAGAGAAGACGCCAGACAACGAGCCGGCCACCCCCATGCTGCCAGCTCCCGTCGTCGTGGACCTTTTGTCAACTCAGTAAATATGTACCTGGTAGGCATCACTTGTAAGTACCTGGAACCATTATCAATTATCAATACTATTTAATACTAGCATATACGCAGCAACTATTTTTTGTACGCAGTCAAAATTAGTGTGTCCTGCAGGAGGGTACGTGTGTCCTGCTGTAGTCATGTTTCTGGTTCCTCAAACCCGCGACTCTAACGCGATCCCAGAGGTAGAGGTAGTACCTGATGTGAAACTCCGTCTTTTATTTTCAGTTTTTTTTGGCGATAATAAATGGCCAGAGAATGTCTATAAAAATATGAATTAATAATATATGTACCTATAAAAATATACCATGGTATGTACCTACTGTAGCAGGTATTATAACAGGTATGGAAGATAGAGATCAGGTTTGTATTTTTTCTGTATTTTTGCGTCTCCGGCATTATTGCGTTCTTCTTTCATACTGGTACGTACCTTGTACCTTGTACTTGTTATCTGGGCACTATTTATCGCACCTTACTTTAAATTTGCATCTCACCGCATGTCGTATGGTACCATACTGGCACAAGCGATGTTGCTGCTGCTGTGCTGGTGTTTACTGGTGTTTACTGGTGCTATCGACAGCAAATAAAAGTCGCGTAATTTCTGTCCAAGTGAGAACTGAGAAGTGAGAACCTTCGAAAGTTTTTTAAGTGCTTACCAGGTACGTGCTTTTCAGGTCTGCTTGGGCATATGAGGCTTAGTTACGTAGGCTTTGCCCCTTGTATTGCGCCCAGAGCCGCTTGCTTCTTATTCATTTTTAGGTGTTCGGTTTTTTGTTTGTGTTGTGATAGTTTTAATAGGTTTTGCGCCTTGTGTTGCGCTCAGAGCCACTTGCTTCCCTTAGGTACTGTACTGGTATGTCTAAAATAGTATTCTGCTGCAATACAGTAGAACGCAATCGCAAGCACTGGACGTGTCGCGGGAGTTGATGGATGGTTCGATTTCGATCCCGAGATCGATTGCTGGTGTCCTGGGTTGTATTTATTACATTGCAGCATAGTGATACACCAGTACCTGGTATGTCATACTACTAAATAATACCAGTATATATTTCTGGTATTTGTAACCGTGTTACTACCGCAACAAAATAGCCCACATTAAATTCAAGTAATTTTCCCTAAAAAACATGGGTGGGTGCAGCAGTTCTATATCGCAGAGGGGTTAAATGACAGGTGACTGGTTTATCTGCTTATTCGTTATTTTATAAAATTGTGAAAGTACGACATCGAATAAGCTGTTATTCAGCGACATTCGGATAGCGTGGCGCTTCCTTTTTGATCGCTTTTTGATCGCTGGCAACCATGTTTCAACCATGTATACAACCATGGTTATAGATTGGCCATCAAGCCATCAGTTTACGGCAGCAGTCATCCATCATCCTTCATCCGTCATTCCACCCCACCCATTACATGCAACATGCATACATTATGCAATACATACTCCCAGTCACACGTCACTTTTGTCTAAAGTCAATCGTAACATCATTGTTGAATTCGCAGCATGTATATACGATTATGTACAGAGTACGGTACAGAGTCAGTAGGTCCCTCTATAATGCCAATTGAGTAATGCCGGTTGCCCAGTGCCTGTGAAATCGCTTGGCAAAGATGGGAACAACCAGTAGCGGCAGTATGCGGAGTAGTGCCGATTGCCGCTACGTACCGTGTAGTGCTGGTATTCCCGGCTGGCACGTACCGGCACTATAGAGGGACCACCACTTAACTCATTTACGAGGTATTATACCTGGTCTGATGCTACGTAGGAGACCGCGGTTTGACCGCTTGACTGACCGCCCGCGTACACTTAAACCAGTACAATAAAACCAAGACAGCCTTTGACGCGTCCGAAAAGCCCGGTCTCCTACAGCATATTTTAACATACCGTAGTGGTCTCTCTATAGTGCCGGTTGAGTAGCGTCGGTTGCCCACTAAGTGTGAAATCGCTGGGCACTATTAATAGACTTGGCACAGATGGGAACAACCAGTAGGTGGCAGGTATGCGGAGTAGTGCCGGTTGCCGCTATAGTGCCGGCACTATACGAAGAGGGACCATTTGTGCTGTACCCCTCCATCCTCAATGTTGCGACATGCGATATTGATAAGAGTGATGTGGTTGTTACGGGTGATGGTAGTGATAAAATTGATATTTTTTATATTTTTTATTATTGATGTTTTTGTTTTTGTTGAGATTTTGATGACGCGGCTTGTGCGTTTTGAGGCACGGGACGCGAGGAGTGACCAATTTCCGAGCAGTTTGCGGTGATGCTGCTTGTATTCTTTTTTTTTGTGGGAGTGTTTCCTTTTTTTCTTCCCCCCCCCCCTTTCCGCTCAAAGAAAAAAATAAAGTAAAAATAACGTGCTTTTCAGACTCAGGGCGGGGAAGCCAAAGCCAATGGGCTATATCCTTTTTTTTCCTTTTTTTTTCGGCGAGGCCAGAGCAGCAGCAGCAAGCAGCACGGATTATCGCACAAAACCCAGAGGAAGGAAATAATAAATAGATGAACGGACGAGGGACGGTGTTGTAGTAGTACACACACAGCAGTGTTGCGGGTCAGGTTTGTCCGTTTTTCCTGTTTTTTTTTCTTTGTGACTGTCTTGTGTTGTGTATCGTGGTTGTACGCTGTGTGTGGACGGCATAGTTTTTTTTATTGTCGGAAGTTCCGCTGCTCTGTCACCTCACAGCTCTCTGTCTGTGGTGGTGTTTTCCTGAGGGGTTCCCAGGCAGGCGCTGGATCCGATCGTTGTCATTTTGTATTCATTAATTTAATTATTGGTGCTGAACTTTCTGTTCATCGTCTATTGAGCTTAGTCGGCTGTCGGGCATAGGGCAGAGTCAGTCAAGGTCGGGGAGTTGTTGCATCCCAGAAAAACAAAACAACAATGTGCCGGTACATACATACGTACGTACCTACGAAAAGCGAAAAGGCGAAGAAAGGCCTGCGTAGGCGCTGGTTGGCTATTATTTTGAAATTGGAATCACGAATCGGTCAAGTCAACGTCAAAGCAGTTATGTTCCATGCGTGCGATTTATCGAGGTAGTCCGCACGCCGCGTTACACGTTACACATGATACACTATTCAGACATTTTCAGTCCTGTTTTGGTGCTTGTAGTAAAACTACTACACTAGTGGTGTCAATATCAATGATGTCTTAGTATCTCTGGTGTGTTTATATATTACGTGGTGTTTGTTGACCCCTCTTCGTATACCAGTATATTTTTTGCAAGAATGAGGTTTATATCGTATACAGGACATGTATACTTCGAGTAGAGCTTGGGACTGCATCCACGTGTGTGAGACAATCTACCTGGAGAGGATGATTTGATGCTTCGAAGTATACCAGGTAATGTGTCTTGAAAGGGCAGCTGAGGGTTCTAATCAGCTCTAATTTGTTGTTTTATGATATTATATTGTGGCATACCTGGTACGAAATACCCTCGTTAGAAGTACACCACTACACCGACAAACTACTTTATTTACGGTGGGATTAGTTTTGCGCCCGGTAAAACTATACTGGTACCAGGTACCTGGTACCTGGTAGGTAACGAAGAGCGTCTCCGGTCGTGGACTTTTCAGTACTACATTATTAATAGCTGTGGACGGCCAATACATTTGCTGTAGGAAGAAGCGTGCAAGGAACAGGAACAAGGACGAAGGCAGCATGCCGGGGGCGCGACAAATATACCCGTTAGTACGAGTACAATATTTACGGTACGCAGTACCAGGTATTTTGTACTTTGGAACATGAAGCATGAGTGACTATTGTTTTCGGTTTTCTGATGCTTTTTTCTTTTTTCCGTCGTAAAAAAACGTCTTGGATACCTCGTACCTATGATACTAGGTATGATACTAGGTATATCTGTACAGCAGTATCTTCGCTCTATGCACAGACTATTTAATAGGGCTGGGCCCTGGTCCAGTATGTACTGGCAGTACTACTCTGTACTGGCTGAGGGAGGCGCCAGGGTTGCGAGTGTATCGACTATGTTTTTATTCACGTACGTCCCACAATAACGCCTCAAAACATAGCGGAAACCCATCAAAATTCACGGCGAAGATCACAGAGAGCACACACGGCAGTAGATAGAGGGGAGAGAGGGAGACAAGGAGGGAAATCAATGTTCAGACGACTATACCTCTTCCGCTTAAAACTACTGGCCCTCTACGTAGTAAGAAAACGGAATACTCGCCCACGCAATGTTTGTTCTATGTAATATGAAAGGGTGTGTTTCACACCATCGATTAAATAGTACGGCTGGGCCCTGGTAGCTTCAGCCAGTACTGGCTGATGTACTGGCAGCGCCAAATACCAGCACACTGAACCCGAACAGTGCACTGGCCGTCGCCCCACAAGAAACGCAGCCTTGCAGAATTTCAGACGAAGTAAGAAATTCGGGAGGGGTTGTACTGAATAAAGGGTGTGTTTCACACTAAATTCAGTACAACCCCTCCCGAATTTCTTACTTCGTTTGAAATTCTGCAAGGCTGCGTTTCTTGTGGGGCGACGGCCAGTGCACTGTACGGGTTCAGTGTGCTGGTAGTTGGCGCAGCCAGTACATCAGCCTGTACTGGCTGAAGCTACCAGGGCCCAGCCGTACTAGTACGGCTGGGCCCTGGTAGACTAGTACGGATGGGC
>JAYJMC010000257.1:441154-455357 GCA_036873965.1 Neoagarum fimbriatum | reverse complement strand
CCGGTCGCGCGTGTTCTATATTTAATCCTCGTTAAGGATATAGGTCGGTGACTCCCCTGGATACTACCCGGGTCAACAGGACGACTTTCATAACCATTATGTGCACTGATACTATATAACCCGTATTAGAGGGGGGTATAGTACGAATGATATTGTTACATGGACAACAACAAACAGGAGTAGTTATCATTACAGATACATCAATACAGATGTATAACGAGTACGACTGAGTACATCTGGAACAGTAGAAATATGTACCTGACACTACATACCGGTACGAGCGAATTATATATTACACCCGTTGAATCTCCATCCTATTAATACACAAAATCTGAAAGAACTACGTACCTACGTAGATGGAATTACTTCACACTATAAACTAATATTGGTACAGCTAACCCAAGAATTACGTCAAGTTTAAAATTACCACTGCTTCGTGTATTATTTTGTGTTTTGTTGGGTATCTTTTTCGCGATTTTATAAGCAGCGTGACTCGGCCATTTTGAGTGGCATGGCATTGTCGTAGATCGACATCGCGAGTCCAATCACCTTATCATGGGGCTTGCACCAGAGTCTTACTCAGACGACCCGCCCTCCCATGGCACCGTCGCTTCTCCTTGCACGGTTTTCCTTGATTTTGTGACTGCTGCGTATGGCATTATAATACTTACTCTGCGTAATGATGGAGAGCGGTTGGGAATACGTGCTCCGCGTAGTGGCACGTAGTGGATTATTCTATTTGTTGGTCGACTTTATTCATAGCTTTGGCGTGAGTACGTGCTGCACGTCGTGGAGTATTATATTTGTTGTTTGTCTATTATATTCATAGCTTTGGCTTTTTCCTCGTCATTGTCGGAGAGGGTACATGGATTCTCAGTTGTCTGTCGTGCAATAGTACGGGATAAGAGAAGTCGCTAGGGTATATCATACTTTCCCTGTAATCGGATATGAATGGTTGTGGGCTCTACGCTCTGCCGTGCTTTGTAGGTCACCATAGAAGTTAAGAAACTCCTATTTTGGCTAAGGTTCGCAGCTTATGTGACTGCTGCGTATGGCATTATACTTGCTCTGCGTAATGATGAAGAGCGGTTGGGAGTGCGTGGCACGTGGATTATTCTATTTGTTCGTCGATTTTATTCATAGCTTTGGCGTCAGTACGTGTGCACGTCGCGGGTTACATTTATTTGTTGTTTGTCTACTTCATTTATAGCTTTGGCTTTTTCTTCGTCATTGTCGGAGAGGGTACATGGATTCTCAGTTGTCTGTCGTGCAATTGTGCGGGACAAGAGAAGTCGCACGGGTATATCATACTTTCCCTGTAATCGGTTATGAATGGTTGGGATAATGGGCTCTACGCTCTGCCGTGCTTTGTAGGGCACCATAGAAGTTGTACGTACGCGTATGTTTTTGCAACGGAATACGAAGAACGGTATGCTTTGTTTCGATCTACCTCAATATATTATTTATGGCAAGAGTTTGCTTTAGACGGTAGGGGTTTGCGTTTTTCGTCACGTAGTAGAGTAACACCAAAATTACGTAATGTGAGATTCGTTTACAACGCGTTCTTCATACCTAACACAAAAATTACATTCCGTCCGGGAATAATCGGACATTTCACGGGCCCGGGATAAGGAGCCCTTGGCATCGTAAACTGCCTTTTGCAGTTATTTTTCGTTGCCTGCGGGCCTTAGGGGCATCAGCTTCAACGGCGGCCCTTACTCGGCCGCCGGCGAAGCTCCCTTGTATACCTGGTAGGTATCACGAGGCGCCGCTGCTACGCTGTAAATGGAGAGACCGTGTTGATAGACAAACTACCAGCATTTATTAATGATATAACCCATGGGTTCATGAGCCTTGCACGTATGTGCGTTAGAGGTGTTACCCTTTTGCCAACTACCCGGGTACTCGCGAGTACTACCCGACTTGCTAATACCCGTCACGGGTACGAGTAACACTTCATACGCGCCGAGTATTTGGGCCCCGGGTACTCGGGCACAGGGAACCCGGGTACCCGTTAGTTTACGTTGGAAATCCCGGGCATGGCAACTTATCATCCCCTATCTCACGTCCCCTGTGTGCTATTTCGGACAAATTCTCCAGAAAAACCTTTTCAAAATGAAAATGCTGTCTCATACCTGGTACCAGGTATGCCTCATGCCCCACACAATGACTGCTTGTACATAAAATATGAATACATGAAAGACCTGACTAAAGTGTAAGGTGTCAGGGTCCGGCGCGCGTCGCTAGTCTATTCCGCTCTGTGGCTTGTTACATTATGGCTGACCCGCCTGTGCTTTGAACCCACAAACACATGCCTATCATACGATGCTTTTGTATTTCGTAGTCTGTTGTACTGGTGTATGAAAATCATTTCGGCAGGGTTGTTATGTCGAATACTGTACCCTTTGCGCTACAACAACTCTCTTAGAGTCTATTCGTAGAAGCTAATTCGTACCTGGTAATCAACTATAAGGACCAAACATGACGAGAAAGAATGTCCCGTGTACCCGGGTACCCGGCTATTTGACGGGTACCCGTCTGTTAGGCGGGTACCCGGACGTTAAACGGATACCCGGGTGCCCGCCCAAAATAGCCGTCAATACTCGCGAGTACCCGGGTATGTTTTTCCCTAAGTTAGCGGGTACCCGTTTCAGACGGGTACTCGTCGGGTAACACCTCTACTAATTATACGTATTATACGTATTTGACGTGGTTCGAAAACACACGTGAGCCATGAGTTCATGAGCCTTGCACGTATGTGCGTTAGAGGTGGTATCCTTTTGCCAATTACCCGGGTATTCGCGAGTATTACCCGGCTTGCTAATACCCGTCACGGGTACGAGAAACACTTCATACTCGCCGAGTATTTGATGTTCGTGCCATGCCACGTCGCCATGGGTGCAACGACATGGGTCTCCATTTGCCATGCATCCATGCACATCCTACTCACAACCACGCATGTTGCATGTCAACTCACCCGAACACAATGCGTATAGGAGTTTCTATGACCTGGGTGGTGGTGGCAACACGGAACGCCACCACGGGGGTACTTGCGAGTTTTTGCGACTTTGAACCCCCAGAGCACGTGCCACGGACCTCGGCGGGGGCCCAAACTTGACCCGTGTGTACACGCGGGCCTGCTGCGTGCTCCGCAGCCGAGAGCACGACAAAGGACCCACAGTCGCCGGAGGAATCCGTGAAAATATCCAACATAAGTTAATTTCTTACTTAGTAATATGAATATACTTTGTTTTCAAACACTTTTTGTTTTTTGCATTTTGTAAGCATGAGTATATTGTTTTCACTTCACGGAATATTTCGAAGCCTCCCGCAGACACCGACAGGGAAGGTTCGTGTGTTTGAATGTCTTTAATGGGACGCGATGAAAGCTGGGCACTGTAGCTGATTAACGATGTTTCTCTCGTGGCCACAAGTTACATGTAGCGTGCCGCAGCTGGGAATAACAACAAACATTGGCATCTCGACATCCACGTCAAAGAACACATACTTGTTGCGGCTACAGTACCTATAATTGAACAATTGTGTCCAGTTGCTAAACAATATAATTTGTTGCTTCGCAATCCTAAACCAATGTACCACACATACAACAGATACAAGTACAATATACAGTGGCTGTGGTTTTGTTGGTTCCAATTCCTGCGTGTCCATCCGCACAGGAGTCACAGTCAATGTACCTGGTGCATGTACGAATTAAGAGTACATAGGGCTACGACATACGGGGGTGAATATTTGACTGATTCTACGGTAGGGGGGATACCCCTATTTTCACTACCAAGCTTAGGCTACTCGGACGAGCGACTGACTGCCACTCACAAAATAGGACTTTATTTTACATTTTTGGCGCAGCTTCACAAAAATCCGAAGGTGGTATTCATATCGCGGAACTAAAAACAAATCAACGCTTAATACTGCACGCAAACAGGGTAGTCACTCTTCCGAGTGGATCTGATCAGCTGAAAATCAATCACCTAAAGGTGACGTAGCACCAGTCACTAGTATACTGTATGTTGTGTTTTTAGGCGACGGTGATAGGCTCGACGAAATATAACAACTGTAGAATGCACAAAATAACCAGAGGGCAGCCTTCAACCGAAACCGAACGGCCGGCCGTAGCATAAGCGTTTAGAGTACCAACTCCGTTTTCTACTTGCGCTTGATTCGCAAATACCTGGTCAACCGTGGTCCTGTGCTGTTTGAAGTTAAACGTGTGAGGCTGGAAAACCAAATTCGCCTGACTGGCAATTCTTACCTCCGCTGTCTTTCGCGGCGTTGTGCCCAAACGAAACGTCGCCGGCGATGTCTATGTCTGACGTAATCCATGCTACGGCACCTGCGAGGAGGAAGAGGGGTCGTCGGCGTTCATAAGTTACCGAAACCAGGAATTGATGCTGAGCAAATATGTCCTTGTCGTCAGATTTTCTGCGGGTGGGGAAGATATCCAGGACATCGGACGTAGTACATACCTGGTAAAACGATACCGTAACTCTAGCTAGAAACTCGCGCTGGTGAACAGTTTGTAACTGTTGTCAATTGTGTGATTTGGTGGGACGCCGAAAAGTCGAAGACGATGCAAACGGTAGCGACATAACGGTTCATTTACGGAATGATGAAAAACTCCACCGTTCCTCGGTTTGTTCTTTTCGGTTGATTCTCGTCGTCGGATGGGACACTGAAATTGAGGCACGTGAGGCTGGAAATATGACCTATTCGTTAGGGGCCGGTGTAGATTAGAAGTTGCCTGCGCTCGTCCTAAACAGGTCGTTGCGACCGGGACTAAGTCGTTTGAATGTATTGCACCCTTTTAAGCTATATCTGTATAGGCAGCGACGAGCGACCGATCCGATCATTTCGAATGGTGCAACCCCGCAATAGACAGGTGCTACGGTTGGGGGGGTGTTATATGCCCCCATTTTCACTGCCGCGTTTAGGCCACTCGGGCGAGTGACTCATTACCTCTCTCAAAACAGGGTTTTTACATTTTGTTTGGTGCAGCGTAACAAACAACCCGAAACGGTGGTGCACATCGCGAAATAAAAAACATAAAAGCATAAAACTGCGAAATAATAGGGTGGTCACTCTCCCGAGTGGCTCTGGTGAAAAACGAAGACCAAAGGTGACACCCCCACTGTAGCACCAGTCCATATTCATATACACAATGGCTCGAAAGCAAGTAACAACGGCTGGATAGTTGGCGGCTCGTCCATGGTGATATATATATATACATGTAATATGTGCATCCAACCGTTTCTATGAGTACGGTGGGCACCCAAAGTTACGGCGCGGAGCGGCCGTTACTCATTACCCAGCGTCGGCGTCAAGGGCGTTGTGCCAAACCCATATCGCCCGATTGCCTACTTAAGTATTATTTCACAAGGAATATCAATCACGACGGCCCAAGGGCCGGTTGGCCGGTTGTGCCGACGTTCAATGTAGACCCGTACATATATGCTTCATAGTAGTGTACGGTAGGTTTTTATTCCATGAGATGATGGGTGTGACACCCCAGAGGTGGTACCTCAGCTGATCCGTCGAGGCGTCTGGCTCCAGGTCACACAGCATGATAATCTGATGCCGCCAATAAGTTGTGCTAGATGTGGACTTGGCGGGGTACATATGTTAGGTTTTGTACGTAGCTTGACCTAGTCAGTGACCAAGCTCAGTTGTGAGGATCGGGATCTCGCATTCAAGGCTACACGACTGAGATGCGTCAATCAGTATATGTTCAGTTGGGAAATGAAATTGATAAATATTTCGCTGAGAAACATATCAACTCTTCGATTTGTTGATGTCGAGTGCTGGTATCGTAATGTAATCGAGCAGAAGGGACAGGAGGGTTTGTGCTCCCCACGTTTAACTGTTGTTTCTACCCATCGACGTCCAGCACACCCAGTGTTCGTGCCTATTCTTCATCCTAGAGAGATGCGAAAGTTCTGTGGTCATAAACTAAGACATAGAAATAATACATCTCCAACACAGTAAGAGGATTCGCGAGTCTATCATTTCTGCCTGCAGGCGACGGGTGCTGTGAGGGTGGTACTCTTATCACACGCCTCGTAGAGGGCGGTGCTTGAGCCCGCCGGCTTCGGCTGCTGTTGTGGGTTGTAGGCGAACCATCCGTGGCCGCAGGCCGTTTTGAAACAGTCTTTGGTTTTGATGCTTGTATAAAACTGCTCGTTTTCCCGTTCTGTCAATCACTGACCTCGAGCCACATAACTCTAGTTTGCTAGCAGGCGTGGGGGAAACTCCCATACGTCGCATGGAGTACACACTATTCCGTGCTGACCCTGAACACGCGTTGACGATAGATAATTTCCTTATGGAAACACGAAACCACCCAATCCTTGCCAAAACCAGGAAAACCCCGCACCTTGGCTATACAAAACAAATATCGGGGATCGGGGGTAACTATACTCCTCGGGATGCACTTACTCTTAACGGCAATCACTTTTTCACGACGGGTTTTGAGAGTTGGGACAGGAGCGTTGGCAGGGCTGTTCTTCATGACCATCCAACACGACTGTGTGGCGGTCGTCCTTTACTTTCGTTTGTTTTCGTGTGTCAGTTTCGGTCAAAGTTGACAACAATCCCAAACCAAACTTAGCATACCCCCCACGAAGTAAAACAATACGAAATAAACGATTTCGCCACACACTCGTTTTGGGTGGTTACGAAGAACAACCCTGCCAAATGTCGTGTACAAACTCTCAAAACCCAGACTGCCAACGTTTGAAGAAACTAGGTTCCGCCCGTCGCCGGAACCAGCTGGTATAGACTACATAGAGTAGGTATAAAAAACTCAATGCATTGTTCTAGTATTTTCGCAGGCGATTCTTATAACAGCCTTGGGTTAGACTGTCAGAACTTAACAAGTGTTACGAACGTCTTGCTCTTGTTGATGCGATCTTGTCAACACGTTTATCATAGCGTTGCGTTATCCGATGCATTGGTCGAATTATGACCTGAAGACTAAATATATACATTATGGATTTTGCTATAGACCACTTAAATCCCTACACAACGACGCCTCTGCAAGTGATGCGAACAATTCCCATAAATCGCGAACTACAGCTCGTACGCCAAAAACGGCTTCACCGATGTGTTACCGTTGTTGATGCGATCACGTGGATATGTTTAGTGTGGTGAGTTTCAATGCATTCAAGGTTTAATGGCCCGAAGGTGGATTGCTATGGATGTCGCTGGAACCAGCTCGTATAACAAAAAAGAAGGGGATGTCGGAAAACAAAGTCCAAACCGCGGCCTTAAGAAACCCGCCACGGGCAGTGAATTACCTCCGTCATCACCGGCTGAGTTGTGGGAGAACGAGGTGCTGCCGTTGATGTAGATCTCAGACTGAAACGTCATCAGGGCACCTGTATCAGGAGATAGATGGTCAACACCAATATCAACACCAATCGTTACTACAGTTCACAGAAAGAAACAACATCGGTACGTGCCTAAAGACCTTCTTGATTGTTTAGTACGGCATCGCATTATCGAGACAAGAGTTGGCAAGAAAATAGTCGGACATTGTTATTGGTTTACAAAATCGTCGGCGTTGAGGGTACCGCCAATTTCCCAGAACGGACTAGAAACGTTAAATTCGAGTGCAGTAAGGGCCCGCCAAAAAAATAAACACCTAATCTGGGCAAGGCTTGAAACGTGATTGCGGCACCATATTTGAGCAACCTTGAGCATAGGCTATTATATAGAGATTTAATGGAGTGCTTGACGCTGATCACAACTTCTTTATCTGGTTATTAGCGTCCCTCAACAAGTCAGCCTTATGTTCTTATTCGGTTGCTTCTTGTTCGTGGACCTGTACTGTATACTGGTGTTGTTGTTCGTGTCACAATGATCGTCGCCATCGTAGAGTCCGTAGATACAGGACAGGGCCCAGTATATAGGCAGAGGGGGAAACAAACGTCACCAGGAATAAATGTATACTGGTAACGAACATATACAACGAAGAAACAACGTACCTCGTGGAAATAAGCAATACCTGGTGTTCCACATATATACCATGTGCCTATCAGGAACTATGTTCCACTTGAAAGTACAAACGGCAAGGACATGCCCATGAATTATGATGTGCAGAATTCAGCGTTAACGCACTGTCTGGATGTCGGGGAACTTGTTGAACAAAAGTACTATTTTTATCGAAAAACCGCAGACGTTCCGTTGGGTTTCATATTTACGTATGGGCCAATTAGCGGTTGAACGGTCGACCGGATATCTTGAACAAGAGTAGTGCCCGAAGAGGCCGGTGATGTCAACAGGAAAAACACCAGCAGCAAGCTGCTACATTAGTTCCCACATATTTTTCGGAATTGTTGCGTGCTCGGATCACGATGGTTACAGATTGTCGAGGGAAAGCGGCCGATGCCCACTCATGTCCTTGGCGATTCAGCGCGTTCGTTCACAACTCGCGTGACGTTACTATTATCGTCGGACAAGGCTATGGACTTGGGACCTTTTTCTCGGTCCCGTTATATCCCGCCTGCGATCAGGGCTTGGCTTGGAATCGGTCACGGAAATAATGGCATGTGCGGTATTGAAGGCTGCTGGGGCTGGAGTGCTGCTATCGCGAGAGACCACAACGATCAGAACCCA
Source organism: Neoagarum fimbriatum (assembly GCA_036873965.1). Lineage (NCBI taxonomy): Eukaryota > Phaeophyceae > Laminariales > Agaraceae > Neoagarum > Neoagarum fimbriatum. The sequence goes on along the minus strand of JAYJMC010000257.1, from coordinate 446,726 downwards.
CGATGGAACAACAAACCCCGTATATTCACCAGTTTTAACACACTTCCGTAGGTTCTGAATATCATGTTCTCCCGTAATAGTGAGCGCTGAGGTTGTTCGAGCTAACAGTTGTTCCATCCCACGTGACTGCAGTTAAGAATGTCTTGTTATATCAATGGTGCGGGATTCATCGGGCGCTAGTCTCTCGAAAATGCGGTCCAAGCCACAACACGCAAGAAAACGCCTGTTCACCAGACAACGGTTTGCGTTGTACCAGGAATGCTGCACGATTAGCTTAGGGTTAGGATTGGCGTCGCCCAACTAGCAACATGTTGACGACAGATTGTGGGGGTGTTTGTTTTTCTGGCAGGAAACGCATTGGAATCCCTCAAACAGGGGACACAAACTACGATATGTCTCACCTCCTCTTTCACGGGCTGAGTTGTTCGCGAACAAAGTGCTCCCTTCGACTCGTATATTTGATTTGAAGGTGTGCATGACACCTAAGGGCGGGAGCGGGATATTGATATTATGGGCGCCGAAAATGTGTTTTGACAGCTTGCGCTTGTTTGAAACCACATGATGAGGCGAGGGGTGTGTTCGAACAAGAAACGAAACATTTCTTACGATGGACAGTGAGCGTCGAGAAGTCACGCCCTGATGTTTAAAACGGGGTTAAAACACAGCCAATGAGATGCAGTGGCGAAGCCAAATGACAATAGCAATCTCACACCATACTAACCCTAAGTATATGACATGAGGCGTGCTACGGTACGGAAAATATGCGAGGCTTGATAGGCTCCTCGCTTGAAGAGAGCTATACCTCCACCAAAACCTGAATGTCATAAAAATGAAAGGTCAACCCGAAGAGCAATTGGCATGGCCTAGGTATTTAACGAATACCAATAGTAAAATGCAAGTGGTATTCAACAATGTAAAAGACAAGTGGTATTCAACATTGTAAAAGACACGTGGTAGTCGAACGATATCGGGTAGTTCCGCAGCAGATGATTTCGTCTGCTCCCAGTGACAATTTGGCCAAAACGTTCTATAAGGCCACCCCTGGGGTAGAACGCATCAAATTTGTATCGAGACCCCACCCAGAGACACTTAAGGACGTGCGGCCGTGGAGAACACTAACACCCTTCCGCAGCTGCCTAGCATCGCTCGTACTAGCTGAGAATATACACACGATTTTGCGACTGTCCGGATAGTCAATGGCAGTCTGTATACATGTACGTCGCCAAAGCGTTTGATTTGACGAGGGAGAAACTTATGGTTAGGCCCAACCCCGACCATAACCCTAACTGGAACCTGTCCGTATAGGGTGTAATTCGAAGCCGAGCCCAGTCGTCTTGTTGCCTCTCAAACATACGAAACTACGAAGAACACTCGTTCTCCCATGCTATTTTGACAACCTAGTTCATACCGACACATTATGAGTCAAACAAACTCCCCACCGCGACCTTGTTCTCAATATGCACACCTAGGTCCCGCTACTGACAAAATCCGCAACGTGGTTTGCACATTACGATTGATTGACGGACGTCCTGTGCAAACGAAACCCCCTTCATATACTAGAACAGTATCACAAGGAACCAATACGTGTGACGATCAATTTGGGTGCTCGCTCTTAATGTGCGTACGGGGTTGGCGAGAGCGACCGTCGGAGTTGACCTACAATGAGAAACACGCGTAGAAGGCCACGATCGTGCAGCCGTCACGGGGTGTGAGTCGTCCATGGTGCAGGTCGGTGGATCGGCAAGTGAGGAGCACTTAAGCATCATGGCTGCTTGCTGCTGCACGACGTATGCGACGAAGGTAAAAACCGCGGCGCAGTAGACCGCGCTTGGTAGTGCTGGGTTGATGGTGTCGATGTGGTACACGAGTCGGTCTTACAGCTGTCACTTGAGACTATGGCGGTGTAGGCATTCCTCACTGCTGCTACAGATTGGCACATGCGCCGTTTCCCGTAGAGCAAAAACATAATGCAGAGGCGTGGAGGGTGTTGCCAACGACGGAACGCAAGTCACAATGTCCACCTCGCCATACTCTCCGAATTTCAAGACCTAGTAGATACATGTTTGATAGGGGCTGTGGTCGTGGGGGTATATTTGTGCTTCCTAGTCTTGGAAACTGCTGCAGCTCGCTCCTGGCGTTCTGCGTTCTGCCACACAAACTCAGTCGTACCGCGAAAAACAACAGCCAGATGACATCATGTTTCACAAACGCAACAGAACGAAATACCGACTGTTTCTTGTGAACGGATAAATCTCTCTTAACCCACGTTTTTGGCGACAGACTACATGGTGTTAGTGTGGGATACATTTTGCAGCAGCGATCGCTGCGTTGGTAGGCCAGTTGGTTCCGCGGTCTTGGACGGCAGGGTCGTATCCGTTGGTGTCTGAACAAACTCAAACCGTTGTTAGAAATCGATCACAGCTTACAACACGGGTTGTCTCAACAGCACGACCAACCGCGAGCCATACTGTGTGAACATTCTTGATGTCTGTCCTAAATATATCGAGTGGGGTAAACAAATTACAACGTCTTCATTCTTACCTCCGGCACTTCCTGCTGAGTTGTAGCCAAAACATAATTCGCCGGTGAGGGTTATCTCTGACATTGTAGCATAGACGGCACCTTGGGGGAGATCACATTGCGTTTACGTATTAGTCGGTAGTTGTCCGTCGTGGTTTACAGCATTTCAAAGAAAGACAAAGGCGTCGTTGTCAACACCGATTAATGCGGGCGGCTGAAATGATCGGTGTGACAGACACAATTCGTTGTTTATTGTTTGTGCCCTTTACATTGGTGGACAACGGCAGATTGATTCAGACACACCTTCCCTAGGCTGACCAGGGCGAACTAGAGAGGACTTATTTTCTAGGTGTTCAATAACTACATATAAATGTGTGAAAACAAGGCCATGCCTTTATTTTCGCCGGTCAATCGGGCTGGTCAGGGCAGACGGCCACAATCGACGGTCAGACCACCGCTTATGCAGTGCGATATACCGGCCAGGCTTCCGACCGATCGTGCAAGCGATTGCTGGCATACGGCCACCGCCAGCACGCCAGGGGAACCCACCTATGAATACATCTGACGCCCGTAAGAATAGCGAGCGACACTCTATGCTACCTCTCGGTTACGGCGCCTGGCGTATGGTGCTGAATCAAGGGTCTGGCTGTGACATACTTATTATGTTGTGCTTAACACATTTGACGCGAGCTGCCGGTAGATTACTCCGCCCACGAGCAGACAGCAGATACCAATGTAATAGACAGCGTACGCAAGGTAGATTTGCATGGAATATGATATACGTCCGTTGCGGAACATGGCTCTCAAACTTCGCTGGTGGCTTGCCCAGCCAAACAGACGCCAATCTATAAGTACAAGCTGTATGTGTCACGATCGCTCGTTTAATGGCAGAGAGGCGTTAGTTGGTGAATTTGCAGTGGCGAACGAAGAATACAAAATTCTGCTGCAAACGTTACCTCACCCCTTTTGCATCTAATGGCTCGTATACAGTGCTTGGGTAATTATTGTGTACCGGCAATCGAGAAAGAGAGATAACATGCCTTACCGGCGAAAGACGCCCTCGCGAGAGGTGGTGCGGTCTGGGTAGGACTCAGCATTCTTACTTCCACGCTTGATACATTTATGTCGTCTCCTAAACAAAAAGATTAAATAATCCATACTAGTAATAACTCAAAACATTGATTGATTTATTTCACCCACCCCATTCTCACTAATTTGATAGATGGTAGATGCAACCCCACGGGAATTATATCACGTGTAGTTGCAATTGCAATCATGCTCACTGCCGTTTTAGACACCAAGTATACAACTATTTCAAGGGTGTATTTAGTAAGGCATATATTCTGGATGTACCCGGGCATTTACACATTCCATTTTCAGCAATATGAGCGCAAATCGTCGGAACGTAACAACTACGACAACCTCACTTCGACTGCAAGCACCACTGCAACCAACGCGGTTGTCCGGCCTATAAGTATGATATTATCATAAATGACTGGACCACACGCTAGTGTGTTCCTAATCGCGGGCGTATTGTCGAGTTTGTTCGAAAATTCCATCAAAAGGTGCAATAACGAACACGGCATTGCCCATATTTAGTGTTCAACCTCGAGTGACGACATATGAATGAGGTGGTAAACAATCCCCAAGATGTGGCGTTGACCACCAATTTCAGACTACCATGTCGTTACAATTAAGTACATAAGTAAATACTAACGGCACGAACTGGCTCTGAAACGCACTAGTTAGTCAACTGCACCTAAACCACTGAGAACAACATATCCAGCATGAGATTTATCGGACAAGGCCAGTAATCGAACAAAGGAGGTCAGGTCAACTCCATATTCCTGCAAGGTGCTATGGACGCCAATGCAAGTCTAGCTTTCGATGTTCGCAATATACCAGTCTTTGGTGTTTTTTCCTGTACTCCCTTGTCCCCTGGTTTCACGCTTAATAGCTTTGTTGTGCTTAACACATGCACCGCAAAAGGTTGTTGAGGCCACGCTTTATGTGTGGGTGCTGGCGCTACTCAGGAGGCTCATAGACGTATACACCTACTGCCCACTGTAGAGGTAAATACTTGCGTCGAGCTACAACGTCTCTCGGTGTTTCTCGTTGCTTCTAAGCCTTTCACGTCCAAGCCAAGTCGTACCGCACGATTGCTCGAAGACTAATTCTTGTTAGAACAGAGTTCTTCTTACAGCAGAGGTAGATCGCATGAAAGTACCCGGCAATACGCCAGCAACTAACTGCGCGCCACGAAACTGTACATTACTACAGGCCATACATGGTGCATCATTTCTCACCTCCCTTTTCCATCGCTGAGTTACTCGTAAACGAAGTGCTGCCGTCGATGGATATGTTCGAAGAGACGGACACAATTGCACCTGCGAACAGGCGAACAGGAGGAGATCGCCAAGTGTTACTTTCTTAAACGAGCATAGGTGTAGAGGGACCTCCACTGACTGAGGCTGCCAGTGCGTAGCACTACCAAAATCGCAATAGGGCGGTCTCCACAAGCAGCGTTCCACAAGTACACTACAATTCCGCCGTAAACATCGTTCTCGTACAATCTCGGGCGAAGTCGTACCACAAAGCAAAGAACAGTTCGATTTCGGACTAAAGCGCAAAATTCTACAGTAACCGCGTTGCTCTTCACGTTAGGTACGGACTAGCAGCGTACAATTGTATCGTCCAGTATACAAGCCATGTAGCATACACGACAATCTCTCTACGACAACGAGCATAGTTGCCAGGATGCGCTAAAGTAGCAGGTTATCTGAACGGAAGGTAAATAGTCAAACCTATCTAATTCTCCGTCTCACCTCCTGTGTGACCGGCTGAGTTGCTTGTAAACGTGTTGTTGCCGTGAGCAATCCCACGGTAGGGGTGGTGCTTTATTTTCTGAGCTCCTCACATGAGGAGCTCATTCTCTCACGCGAAACATGACTTCGAAGAAATTTGTTCGCGCAACACCGACCAACACATTCATGTGCTAGCCCTGAAACAAATATGCTCGTAAAGTTATCATGCTAACCAGTAGCTACTCACT
>JAYJMC010000252.1:5111-17881 GCA_036873965.1 Neoagarum fimbriatum | reverse complement strand
AAGTATTAAACCCGGGAGAACCGTAACATCCTTGACCTACGTCCACGAGCAGCCGGCGCTTTTTTTATTGGTCACTATTTTGTGTTCACGAAGCTATTCCGCAGCTCTGTGAACGTCTGCGAAAGGTCGGCGGTATTTTTTTTTAATATTTTTCCCCGTTCGTAACTGTTGTAACTGTGACTTTAGCCAATGAATGATGCAGGTATTTCACCCAGGACCGCTGGAACATCCTGGACACCGCGTCGATAGCTCGCCTCCTGGCCGCCTTCCTCTGGACTTTTTGGATATTTCACCGTTTGTGACTGTTGTAACCGTGACTTTGCCCAATGAACGATGCAGGTATTTCACCCAGGACAACTGGAACATCCTCGACACCGCGTCTATAGCTTGCCTCCTGGTGGCCTTCGTCTGCCGCATCTTAGCTGTCGGGCTGAACGCGAACGAGGAAGTGTTTGGGCCAATTCTCGGCACCCAGGGTTTCGCCGGCCATGTGAGCAAATACGTATGAAATGGGGACGTAAGAAATTGGGAGTTAAGAAGGCGGGACTTAAGAAATTGGGAGATAAGAACCGCACGCAATTGGGTGTTTAGAACGTTTGAAGAATTAATTGGCTCGGCTTTTGCTCGAAACAGAAAAAAAAACATCCCTTTTTTTAGGACTGAAATTAGTGTAGGACACGTCCTGGCTCACGCAAGAACTTGGGGAGTTAATAATTTGGAACTAAGAACTTCAACCATAGTTTGGGATAAACCCCTTGGAATTTGCTCAACCACTCGGAATTGGCGTGGTAGTAAGAAGATGAAGAACCGGAAGCAAATTGAGAGTTAAGAACGTTTGAAACATTGGCTCGACGTTTTGCTCGAATCAGAACAAAACACGCATTGTGTTAACAAACGAAAATTGTGTGGGACACGTAAGAACTCGAGCATGGTCCAAAGTTAGAGTTTCTCAAGGATTGTCGCGTTCTGGTCTCCCGTTAGTGTGCCCCTTGTCGAGCATTTTGTTGCGCCCGAGCCAGGCTACGGTATATAACTGTAGGTACAGGGTATTTTTGGCCGAGCATTGTCTGACTGACGGTACTCTTTCAACCGATGAACCGCCCACTACCTTTGCAAACCCAATTGTATTGTAAAAACAAGTTTTATGACATGCCTACGACCCGCTGGGGATTGTGCGCCGGGTCGTGTGCACCATTTTTCCCGAAAGATATTTTGTTACTGTAAGGGTTCCACTTTTTGTGAGCTTCCAAACATCTCTCCGAAACATCTCCCACCGACGTGGGGTCCTCAACAGAGGAGCTACTTCGTATATACCCGATATGTTTTTTCTTTGTTGTATATCCTTCGAATTGTCATGTTATTATTATTCTCTGTGACGTTGGGGGGGGGCACCACTGGCGTGATACGAGAGCCGCGGCCCCGGCCGCTGCTTCTCGTCTCCTATCGTACTGCCAGAATCCGGGAGCTCCCCCCCCCAGCCGACTGGCCGGGGCACTAACACACGCAGTCTCTGGCTACCGAGACCCCCAATGGTAGCAAACCATTGACAACCCCCAACTCCGAGGTCGCGTCGATACTACGGTGTTCGGCCCCATACAGTGCCTTGGCCTGGCTGCCTTTGCCCTATTTTCCCAGTCTCTGCTAGTTTACGAGATACAATACCCGCGTCCTCTGGGTTATTGCGGGTGTATACCTTGGAAGACTCCGAGGACTTCCATCTACCTTCTCTCTGGATCACCCTCTGTGACACCTCCCCCCCGGCCGCCAGCGTAGTGGCTGCACCGATACGCAATGAGTGGAGCCCGACTTCGCTGGGATCATCTCCTGCCCTCGCTGCCACCTGGCGAAGTGCCGCGAGGGCCTCCGGGTATCTCCACACTCTAACCTCGTTACCACACCGATACGACGACAAGGGGGCGCTTTCCGGCATCGTCGGATATACCGACAGTAACTCCACCATGAGAGCGACGGCACCGCCGCCTGCTCCTACCCCAGAACGCGTCCCCGAGGCGTCGTCGCGTGTGCGAACAATAACCGACCCATGTTGGGCCTGATCACCTTTATGGCAGCGGAAACGAACCTCAATGCTGGTGGCCTGATGCCACTGCAACGAGGTCAACCGCCGCTCCCCCTTGTATAGCGCCACGTCTCTCCTCGTCAAGCAATACACGGGGTGCACCGCTCCGGCCGGCGAGGCGAAGATCTCGTCCGACCTCACCACGAAAGAATAACCCAACGCGAGAGACAGCCAAAGAACGTCGAGCCCACCACCATCGTAAACGTATGTATTTAATTCGCCGGTTTCAAACAAAACTGACATTTCGAAGAAATATATTGCGTGTGATGCGCCTGAAACAGGGCTTTTTGGCCGTACATCTCATCATGGAACCTGGGGATACGTCAATCGTGCAGAACAACTGGAATTATCAAATGTCGAAGTAAGTCCAAATTTTCATCGGACAGACCATGTATATTTATATACGTGGAATGATGCAAATAAATGGGATGAGTTCGGCACAATAATCACAGCTGACCTCTTTTTTCGATTTTTTTGTTTCACTTTTTTTGCCATTTTTTTTAAATCATACCAGGTATCAGTATACCAGTACTCGTATGATACGTACCTGGTATATACTGTACCAGGTACCTGGTACGTACGTATTTCTACATGCTGGTAGGATAGGATATTGTAGTTGACTTTGCGTTCGCCGATGACTGATGATCTATCTGATGACTTTGTTGCCTTATGTTTGTTTACAGACAGCTCACGGCTGGCTGTGCTTATTGGTGTTGGTGTTGTTGCTGGTGGTGTTGACGGTTTCTCACACCGGATAGATCAGATCCATCCCCGTTCGAGTGATCTACCTGTGTCGTTCGGGGCAGGCATGCATACGTGTCCATCCCTGGTCTGTATGATCTGCATGGCCTACGGGATGATGTTGCCGGGTGTGGAGCCGTATCATCGGCATGATCTATTGTTGTTGTTGTGTTTCGTCCGACAATGTGCAGTGTGAGTGTCAATCACAACAAAAACGAACAAACAGAAATGAAGACAACTCCTACTACTGCTGTACGATAACACGTAAATGGACGACATGATCTATTAATAGCACACGTTTCCTGGGTTGGATCTGTGTTACACAGATCCTGCACAACGTATCATAACGACAGATAGATACAGGATCCAGATGATCTACTGCTGTATATGTAGGTCGTGATCTGTGGGATGTGTGGAAGATTTGTATGACGCATAGAGCAGCAGCCACCACAGCCACCACAGCCGTTGCCGCGCGTGGTCAACAATTACTACGACCGAAGCACAAAGAAATACCGGTCTATGATCTGTCCCACCACTCTGGATGGAAATGTAAGGACCTTTTGGATACAAAACTGAATACAAAATGGTCCTTACATTTACATCCTGAGTGGTATGGTCTCCAATCTCCAGTCTTTTGTGTCGCGTACTGCTGCCGTGTACTCGTCGTATGGATACTGCTGTAGCTTGTCCCAGTATCCCAAAAGCCAGCAGCGGGCCTTCGGTGAGAGCTTCCAGGCAGTGCTCTTCTACAGCAGTATTCTTCGGGCCGAACCACACGGCCACAACAACAGGATCGAAGTTTGTACCGTACTGATATGACTCGTAGCTTGCAAAATACCAGTATGAGTTTCGACGAAATTCTGGATGCAAAAATAACCTGAAACCGTCAAATTATTGTTCCCCTTCGTCGAAACGGCGGCACAACGATTAACCCGCATCCAGGAAAAAACGATCCATGGGTCTTGCTCGTCCGCTGACTCCCCCCCCATCTCACTTCTGCTTGTCGCTCAAGGTCAACCTCCATACTGTACACAAGTACATACACAAGACGTGCAGTAACCAAACGCCAGCGCTTGTTGTCGTGAGAGTTTCGAACAAGAAGAGGGCGAGTACTTGGCCAGAAGAAACCCGCCCGCCCGCCACCGCCACCGCCACCACCGCCACTACTTGTACCACAACTACACTTCTCAAGATGGCCGCCGACTTCAGCGTCCCGTTGGTGGCGCATGGCGAGTGTTCGCCTGGCGTGACTCTCCGCGAGGACAAGCGGGCGGGTACCAGGAACCAGCGTTCTTGCAGGGATTGCTGCTGTGGTGAGCTAAATATCAGAGGTAGACAACAAAAAACTGCCCTCACCGTCGCGCGCGCAGCGCATGAACGAACGAACGAACTGGCCGCGTTTTTTGGCGGTTGACAGACGCATGAACACCACCTTACCGGCGATGGGGCGCTAGGCGACCAGGAGCGTTCGCCGCGCCTGTCTGTATTGTCCCGCGATAGAGACAAGCTTGAGTTCTGCCGTGTTTTGCTCGTGGTCTCTCTCCCTCTCAAAGCCATGCCTTTATCTCGATCAATGTGAATTTTTGGTTGATCCAGGTCCGGGCCGCCTGCTTTTGTTTTCGTCGTTAGTCTGCCGAGCGCCTGCGGGGCGTTCGAAGGGTTTTGACTCTCTAAGCAGGATCGTGTCCGGTCCATTTCACGTTCTCCTCGACCTGCGACTCAGGGTTGTTTGCGAGCTATCGTACGCAAGTGCCTGCCGTTTTCGTGTGCTCGCGAGTGTAGATTATCTCTCGCCAAAATACTCCTCCCTCTCCTCCTCGTATTGTGCTCGCGCTACTTTGAAACCAGTACGATTCGCGACCCGAAACAACTCTTGCTTCGCACGTCTGTAAACCTGGTTGTACAGCTCTTTTTTCGGTGTTTAGGATGTACCGGTATGCTCGCGTCTCGAAGCGTTTTGACTCCTCGGCAACAAGCGGGAACGGGCGTACTCGTATAATATGTGCGGTCGATTCTACGTCTTCGACAGGTCCGCGGTTCTTCGTCCTAATTCCAACGCCCGCTGTTCTCTAATCGGTGTTCATAGTTCATTCTAAATTCTAATGCAAAACCAAATTTCACTATCTGCCATACGTAGAAAAACAGAAAATCTCGCATAGCATGCACAGAAGTAGATTTTTCCCTTTTTAGACGTAACCAAGAGATGTCCTTGTGGCTTGAAATACTTTGAATCTGTACGTAAGCAGGAACGCATGTTGAACTGTTGCATGTATGTGCGGGTCGAGTCCACGGCTTCGCCAATCCGCGGTTGTTGTTGTGCGTTCTAACTCCCGCATCCACCGGTTTGTTTTGCGCGGGGGTCGATTCCCTCTCGAGAAACTCCTCTTCTCACGCTATTATTTTGAAAAAAAAAACACACACACAGCTGTGAGACGCGTTCCTCTGCTCCAGCATCGGTATTATTCCCATCCAAAACCCATCACTTTCGCTACAGGTACGCACGTACTTCGAAGTATAAAAACTTGTATCCAAATATATTTAGGCACAGCAGCAGCACGTAAAGGCGCGCGGTGTGCAGGAAGGCCTGTGGCTGTACTTCTGCGCACAAAACACTTATCATCGCAACCCGCTCATATCCTCTGCCCCACGCTTGGATCGATTCCGCCGCGCGTGCATACACGTCGCAGCAGCCCAAGTCTTCGACGGCAAATCACGTCCGCGCTGGTGCAAATCCTGCGAAGCGACGGTGTGCGAAGAGGATTTCGGTCCGGGCGAGGTGAGAAACGAAAATGAAAAAAAGTTTGAAAACAAGAATGCCCTCTCATTTGTGCGGGTTATATCGCAGTCCAAATACCAGTGCGTATAATCCGTCGTAGAATACTTTCTCTTTTTTTTTGTTTCCCTTTGTTTTCTTCTTCTTTCTGGGAGTGTTTCTAGGTGCTCGACGTTGACGCTCATGCTGCAAATTGTCGGATGGCTAACAGAATAATAATAATAATAATAATAATAATAATAATAATAGTAATAATAATAGGACAGACCGAAACCGTTCTTCGGCTATTTAACCGAAAACCGAGACTCGGTTATTGGTAGAGACTGGACCCTTTCTTCTATTACCCGCGTTCCTGGCGGGTATGCCCGGTCGGACCCTATCCGTGCAACGGGTAGGGTCCGACCTCAATACCCGCCGGGTGTTCGAAGCCTGCGGGTAATGACGTCACAGGTACCCGGGCACCCGCCTTTTTTTCGGAACCCCGCTTCATTACTCTTCCACAATATCTCTAGAAAACCTAGGCAGATTATTGGTGTTGGTGTGTGTTCATTTGCATACCTGGTATAGGTTTTCTAGAGATATCATGGAAGAGTCATGAACCGGGGTTCTGACAAACAGGAGGGTATCCGGGTATCCGGGTACCCGTTTTGTGGTCTTCTTTGATATTGTGTTTCGGAGGTTGACTCGATTCGCTCGTTTTGTTTTCGTCCACACCTTGTTTTTTGTTTGTTTCGAGTGCAGTCGATGTTTTGATGTGCAGTACTTTCTATTCGTCGTGTGTGTGCAAGTGCCCCCCCCCCTTCCCTGCTGCTATGCCGCACTACTAAACTGTAGTATATTATACATAAAGCAGTAGTGTCGGGTACACAGTGTTCACCAATACGCGTACGATCACAAGAATCGTCCCAGGTACGTGCTGCAGTCTTCCGTGGGGGGGGGTCGTGGACCAGCGACCCCGTACTTGGACACTTTTAGCAAATCCAAGCCCCTTGTAGCACGAGCCCCCGTAATTATACATTTTTAGTACATCCAGGCCCCTGGTGATGATATGCCTACGCAAGGGTTTCGACACACTAGAATGCAAGACCAGGCCGCTTGAGCATCGAATCGAAAAACGAAACTGTTTGTACTTACTCGTTTCGGCATCGAACAGTAGTATGTACTATTCTCCACTCTATCTACACTCTTCGTGCCACTGAAACAAGAAGAACGAACGTCGAAATATTGTCGGGTACCCGGTCGTCAAAAGGGCAATACCCGCCGGGTAAGGTAGGGTCCGAGCTCCAAAATATGGCGAGTATGTACCCGTTCGTGGCGGGTAACCGGAGGGTCCAATCTCTACGGTAGTTACTGGTAACCGAAACCGGACATTTCAAACCCGGTTATTCGGTTATGGAACAATAACCGTTTATTGATCATCTTCCGAATTTCATTGTAATTCTCGGGGTTTTTTGGGGGGGGTCGTGGGAAAAAGAGATTTGTCCCCTCGGCCAGATACACCTATCGCAGCCTCCTGCCATCTCCTGAGTATCTCGCCTACACATTTACCGTTTCTCTCTCCCTTATGCTATATTGGCAGTACCGTAACACTTGCCAGGGTGCCTGGTATATCACTACCAGCCGGGCTCCTAACTATTACCCCCTACAGTCGTCTCGGATGACCAAGCCTCCGAATGGTACCGTACCATTTGACTCCTCCCATCTGACTCAAGTAAACCAAGAAAAACAGCATCGTAAAAACACAATTACATCGTACCTAGGATTTACCTCGTACCTGGTATTCATTTTTTTGTTTCCCTTTGTTTTCTTCTTCTTTCTTGGAATGCTTATGGGTGATCGACGTTGACGCTCAAGCTGCAAATTGTCGGATGGCAAAATAATAATGATAATAATAATAATGATAATAATACTAACAATAAGAATAATGATAATAATAATAATAATAATAATAATAATAATAATAATTTTTTTTGACGGAAACCCCGGCTATCTGTAGAGCCCCCCCCCCCCTCGTCGAACTAAAAAATGGGGGGGGGGGGAGGGGGCACAGCGGAGGCACAAACTTCTGGCTTGATTGACCAACCCAGCGACCACACCTTGTATCTGCCAACGTTCTCAGCAAGAACCCCCGACTCGCTCGCATTTGGCGTAGGTTTCGCTTTTGTCCTTTCATTCTGACCCCGATCCCCGACACAGACATGCCAAACTCCCAATACCAATAAATACCTTTTCCTTTGGTTTCCCTTGGTTTTCTTACTATTTTTGGAGTATTTGTGAGTGATCGAAGTGAACCTCATGCTGCACATTGGCGGACGGACCCAAAAACCTATGTATCCCGCTATTTTTACTATATTATGCAGGATAAAAGACATCTAGCCTGTATCCCGGGCTTTTGCCTGATGTTAGGGCCGTCGTGCTTTATCGAAGCAAGCTTTTGTGATAAATTTTTATCCTTTCCGTTTTATTTTTCTGGATTTCCAAAAAATGACAGAAAATATGGAAGTTTAAGCCTTGCTTTTTTTTTGCAAGCTGTTAAATTTCCATATTGCCCAATTTTATTTCGTTGATTTCCACCTAAATGACAGAAAATATGAAAATTTGGAACTTAAAGCTTTTCGTGTTTCTTCGCACGCTGTTAAATTTTCGTACTTTACATTTTTTTTCATTCATTTGGAAGTCGACAAATCTTGCTTCGATAAGCACGGCCCTTATTAATGGTGTGGAACACACCCTTTCTTTGTCAACTAAGAAATCTAGCGGTTATACTAAAGTCAGTGTGGAACACACCCTTTCTGAAATAAGAAATCTAGCCTGGGCCAGCATCCCGCTTTCTTATTACATTAGAGGGCCGGCACTGTAGTAGTAGTAGTAGCAGTAGGAGTAGGAGTAGTAGTATTGGTAGAAGGAGTATTTTAGTAGTAGTAGCAGTAGTAGTGGTAGCAATAGTGGTAGTAGTAGTAGTAGTATTAGCAGTAGTAGTAGCAGTAGTAGTAGTAGCAGTAGTAGTAGCAGTAGTAGTAGTGGTAGCAGTAGTGCTCAGTAGCAGTTGTAGTAGTAGCAGTAGCAGTAGTAGTAGTAGTAGTAGTAGTAGTAATAGTAATAGTAATAGTAATAGTAGTAGTAGTAGTAGTAGTAGTAGTAATAGTAGCAGTAGTAGTAGGTAGTAGTAATAGTAGTAGTAGTAGTAGCAGTAGTAGTAATAGTAGTAGTAGTAATAGTAGCAGTAGTAGTAGGTAGTAGTAATAGTAGTAGTAGCAGTAGTAGTAGTAGTAGCAGTAATAGTAGTAGCAGTAGTAGTAATGGTAGTAGTAGGTAGTAGCAGTAGTAGTAGTAGCAGGAGTAGTAGCAGGAGTAGTAGCAGGAGTATTAATAGTACACTAACTAACTAGTACCAAGTATTATATATCTTCATTAAATCACTTCTTCAAGTTATTCAACACCTTCATGATACCAAGCCTTCATTTCAAGCTGTCAACTCGTCTTACCTGTTAACGCGGCAACATGGCAACCCAAACTGTTCAAGCTTACGATTTGTACATGGCATAAACACTGAAGAACCAGATCCCCCCCCCCATTTCGTTAGCAACGTCCATCCCTGTACATGTTTATATATTTATTTCCCCCCCCCGCGTCTGTGCTCCTCTTCCGATTCCGTCAGGTCATGTCCGACGACCTCACTACCGCAAAATTGGAGGAGCTGCATCGCATCCTTCAAGAAACTGTGGGTGATCCTCGACGCACGCGTAACGACAACTCCAACGCGCCCATCCCCAGCGACGAGTTCCTACAACGAAAGTTAGAAGATCTGAGATCATACACCAAGGGCTGCACACCTTTGAAAGTTTTCGGATGCAAGCTTGGCGGTGTGCTTCCGGCCACATCCTACGGAGATCAGGTGCGTCATGCTTACTATACCGCTTGCATTGATCTCGGTTACAAACTCCAGCGACAGAAATCGATAAATCTGTTACGAACTTAATTATACTTTTGAGCGCTCCTTGCCAGTACACCACGAAACGAAATATGAAATCATGAAAGTGTTGCACAAAATCTGCATATGGACAACTTCATCCATCGTAGCCTCTATATCATGGGCACGAATTTCCCCTTTACAGGACAAACGCATCATCGATCGGGGCGGGACAGTTACACTGAGGAAAGCCATCCGTCGGGACTGGGAAGCTAGGTACGTGCTTGGAGACGGCAGCTGCCTCTGGCGTGCTTCTACAAAATCTCTTTTCGGCACCGATCGTCACTGGCGACAGGTCAAGCTCGTGACCCTCGCCGACGCTGCGGCTAACGTCCACACACGCCTTAAATACGTAGTCTTCGGCCACTACGACCCGGGCATCATCGCAGCCTATGCCCACACAGAGTTCTTAGATCTTCCCGACGGCACCCGCGTACAGAGCGCGGGCCTGGTTCGTACGGACTTGATGCTCTTGGCTTCGATTGCGAAGCTGTCTTCCAAAGCAGCGTACGCTGGTTCCGTCGCTTGCCGTCTCATCGCCGAGGCACTGGGTGTAACGCTGAAGATGCTGCACGGACTCGACGCCCAGGCCAGGATGGCGAAGGATCTCGACCCTCCCAGCGGTCGTACAGGGAAAGTTGAGCTCGGCTACGACGACGCGCGCTGGAGCCACACTTTCGTTCCTCAGGGGACACCTTCTCAGGCATGGCGCGTGCAAGACGGCGGTGTCTATAAATACCGCGAAGAAATAGCCATCGTCCTTATTAAGGGCTCCGACCCGTTGCACAACCCAAGATCAGCGACGCTCCAAGCTCTTCCTGAGGTCGACCTCAACACGGTTGTTGCTGACGGACACGGAGCCCGCAACGACCACTTCGCCGCGATCGTCCCCACGGATGGTACCACCAAACCGTTCGCCATGTTCACGTGCGCTCCGGCGCTGTACGCAGTCCGGGACGTCGTAGACCAGAGACTATATGCAGAGGAGGTTCGCCGATGGAAAGAGAGAAGCAACGCAAGATCTGAAGCGTGCGCCGCCACTTCCACTGCCTCCGCCACGCACGACCGCAGCCTCGAGAAGACCAAGGAACGCCGCCACGCCCTTCATGCCGCTGCTGCAAGAGCAGCCAAAGGACAACCACAACAGGCAAGAAGTAATGCCCTTGCTGATTGTCCTGCTATCTGAGCCTGTACTTGCTCTTGTCGTTGTTGTTGTTGTTGTTGCTGTAGTTGACGTTGTTTTTGTTTTTGTTGTTGCTGGCGTTGCTTTGTTTTATAATCGGCTACTTCCGTATACTGCATGTTGGCCCAGGCCCTATCCCTGCACCTCATATCGTACGATTCCTAGTTCTTCCGGACGATCTGTTAAAATCAAAATTATGGTCGCTCCGCCATTGGGGCAGACAGGTCGGTCCTAATTCCTACGGTAGATATTAATAAACCGGTCGAGCACATCGCTGACGCATTTTGTGGCGATGTTGCAACGGTCTTCTTTTTTTGTGTTCGCCCTCTCCGCTTTCCTCCCTCCTCCCGGAACTCATTTCTTAAGGGTTTCCGTCTTATTGTACGGCTTGTTTCTTGGGCGTACGTACTATCAAATCTACTGGCAGCATAGTCTATACTGGCAGGCTCAATCCCTAGATAACTACAGCCCGTAGTAATCTACTGGCAGCATATACTGTGCGAGTGTGCAGCCCTGTCAATTTAAGGTTTTATCCCTTTTTAGTTTTCTTGTTTTTCATTAAAAACGCTTTTCTTAGGGCTATGAATCGGAGCGAAAGTTTGACTGGATAAAAAATGATTTATACGAAGCCCGTTCAATCGAAACATAACAACATAAATCGACTCGCTTGAATTTGGAATATAATCGAACGAGCCCGAACGACCCCCCCCAGGCTGGTGAGGGGGGTCGATCTAGCCGGTGAAAGATGTTATGAATAAATCGGCAAAACAACCGTATCCAATTTGCGATTCCGGTGTCGGTTGAAAAGCACGACTGAAGAATCGGACGAATCGTCTGCGATTCACAAAGCCATCTTTTATTTTCTATGATTAACGATACCAATCAATATCACCCATCGCTCATTTTGTTTTTACCGAGTTACCGCGAAGCTACCGGGGAACCCAAACTTTGTACGTGCTGCTGCTGCTGTTGCTGCTGCTGTTGCTGCTGCTGCAGCAATAGTTGGACACCATCGGTGATCGAAGACCACACATTGTTTTGAACATACTGGTGTTCCCATGACAAGAATGATTTGTGTTCAATGTTATTCTACCTACCTCGTTCGCTACGTTCAAACGTGGATCGAAAAAAAGTACACCGCCTTCTCCACCAGCTTGACTTGACTAGACCGTCCACCTCGCACGAAACAAAACCTGATGGATGTATGCGCCCTTCGCCCCCCGCCGCCCCCTCCCCAAATAAAAATGCAGATGCACGACGAAAAGGATCAGGGCAGCGGAGGGTGGCTCACGATAGGCACAAACTTCTTGCACGCTTTGAGGGTGTCCAACCGAACGCTGCCCGCCGAGCGCAACACCCACCCGAGTATCACGATTCCCCCGGCGAAGAAGACTTTCGTCGCCGTAGCATCGCCGCGAGACTCCCTCGTCAGGGATGCCGCCGCTATCTCCACGCTGTCACCACCATCACCGTCGTCGTCGTCGTCGTTGTCGTCGTCGTCGTCGTCGTCGCCGTCAAGCTCTAGCTCAGGCCCTACTGCTGCACCATCCGGGGGGGTGAAGTCGAAGAATCTGTTCGTGGTTACCGACAGACATGCCACCACCGACGGCGGTGTTGTCGACGGGGAGGCCAGCGTTGAACCCTCCCCCCCGTCAAGTTCGGGCAATTCTTCCCCATTGTCGGAGGAATCCATCTTAAAATCCGCCGGCGGAGGGGGGGGCAGCGGCACTACATCGTTCTCATCGGGGTCTTTGATCTTCCCGGTGACGAGGAAGACGGGGTACGACGGCTGGTCGTCTCCGCCACCGCCCGGGCCAGAAGCATCATCTGCGGGAAAAGAAGCCGTGCCGTCGCCGACGGGGAAGGGGGAAGGTGGAGGGACGCCGCCAAGTGCTTCGTCCAGCTTGTTCGGGACCATGCCGAAGATGGCCGGGGCCATGGCCGTGATCGGGGTCGCGGCTACAGTGGGCATGGTAGTATTGCGCCGTCGACGCTGAGCACCCCCCCCCCACCCCCTCGCCCTTCG
>JAYJMC010000246.1:841885-852733 GCA_036873965.1 Neoagarum fimbriatum | reverse complement strand
TGTGCTCCAAGTCAGAGACCCTGGCCAGGTTCTGGTGCGGTGAGCTTGCATGGACGACAAGTATGGCACCGGCCAGAAAGGTCTCAACACAAGCGGTGGCACCAATCGATTCAAGTTTCAGGGCAAGCAGGCAAGGGCCAGGAACGTAGATGTGGACGTGGCCCACAAGGTCCGCGCAGAGGGCTTCCTCGATGCTGACAAGGCCCAGGACCCGGACGTGGAGGGTGGCTCTTTCTTCCAGCAGGAGCTTGATCGCAGCAAGGAGCTGAACGTCACGCCCCCTTTCAAGCGCTTCTACTACAAGGTGAGTCTTGTAGCAGAACGGCGGTGTGTACTGGCAGCGGTACCTGGTGCCTATTATAGTACGGGCCAAATGGTCGGCCAAGCAAGGTGCTCACGAGCTTGAAGCCAGAGGCAGAGGCACTACTCTGTTGTGGTCTATGATACGATGCGCTGGTGGTGGAACCCATTATACCATGCGCTTGTGGCGGAACCCACGTGTTCCGTGGAAGGTCCCCTTTGGAACGAACGAACATGAGCGAGAGCAGCTGCGTAACGGCGTGGACGCAGCCTCGCTAACTGCCTTCCTTGCCAGGCCACCTCCCACCTCAACCTCATGATTGATGATCGCACAACGCTCGCAGAATCAAGCCCCGCCTGCACTCCACCCAGATGCTGCATCGTTTCAGCTTTGCCCTGTGCACGCGGTGAAGCCAACCAAGAGAACAACACGCTGGGCTAGACTACTGCTGTATCCTTATCCTTGTTCCCTTGCTTTTGCTCGAACGTGGCACGTTATCGGTGACGTCAACTGCAGGTGTGGCCTTTGGTCCAGTCTCTGCCTGAGCTCGTGCACCATGCTCCGACCGTGGTTGACATGCTGCTGGCCTTGCTGGAGGACCCCAAGGCGGCTGCTCAGGTGATGAACAAAACCCGCCGCTTCTTTGGGACATGATATCATGATATCTTCATATTGTACACCTGTTGTATCATACCGTATATCGTGGCGTATCGCTTGTTGGGGCATGACAGCATAGACTTTCGCTTTGTTGCTTCTCGGGGGTATGACAGCGTGTCCGATATGCTCGCATGATATGATACGATGCTCGTACTCTGTAGCAATCTGGTGTGTCGCGATTGTCACCTGTGACTCCATCAGCCGAACGGATCTCTCGCACGAGCGTTCCGGGGTCGGGGAGCAGCGTGTTGCTCTGCCGGTCCCAGATCACCCGCCCGTCCCGCCCCACCAGCTTCTCTGGAAGAGACATCAGGACCTGATCCCCAAGCGCTGCCCAGTTTCCCAGCTCTTCCTCCTAATCTCTGCCTCCTGACGAGGCTCGTCCTAGTAACGTTTCCACGAAATGGTATGATAGTCCTGTGATCCTGTGATGTTCACCTCCAGCTGACACTGCCGGCCGTAGCAAGGCAATCCCGATGGAGAGGAAATACGAAAGGGTAAGGAAGATCCACTTGCTCTGTGTGCCCTTATGCTGTTCTGTTATCTGATGCGCAGGTTCTTCGTTCCGCACTGAAGTCAGAGGGGCCTGGCCGGCCGCGACAAAGGTCTCATAAGAAGCCAGGGGGAGTATTCCCACTATACAAATGCCTGCCATAATTTATGAAACCTATTTTTAGGACATGTTTATGTTTTGAAACATCCGCCACCCGCTTGAGCACTGGGCGATACTACCCGTAACGCTGCCCAGGATCTGAACCACTAGGCACAACGTTGCTCTAGTATAGTACCCGATTATCGTTCACGTTGGATGTTGAAAATAGTTAAAGCTTAACGCGAGATCGTCCCGCACGAAAGACACATATACCCTGCTGCTCTGTGTTACGTACAAAAATCGGTTCATGTTGTTGGGGAAGGTCAACCCCTGGGCGCTCGTGCGAGTAGCAGTTGTTCTGCAATGGGCAGCATCCCCCGCATCTGGAAGAAGCCTGCCGCCCAGGCTGGCCGCCCTGTCGCCATCCATCTCGGCAGGGGCTCCAGTACCAGAGCCGGTGCTGGCGGAAGCGGTGGAAAGAGCCCCGCGAGCAGCAGCAGCAGCAGCGACAGCAACGACGAAGGATGAAGATGCTTCAAGTGCGCCACAAGACGTGAACGAGCCATCTGAAAGCGATGCCGATGCTTCTCCTGCTGCCCCATCTTTGCCTCCAGGTTGCACGTTCTTTCTGGTTCGACGTGAGTGGCTGTACCGTTGCTGCTCCTGTATATACCCGGTACATAATAAAGTAGCAGGCGGTGAACAAGCCTCGTTGTCGTTTGTCATGTGCCACGTGTCACCTTGGTACCAGTGGGCCTCCGCCTGTGGTAGGTCCGAGCCTACCAAGGTACCAGGTACCTCGTATCATACTGAAGAAAGCTGAACCCAAAGCATCACACCAAACAGCCGCATACCGGTATTATATTTTAGCCCGTTTGCAAGGTGTGATATACCAGGCAACAGCTTAGCCACTCCTGGCACAAAGGCAGCAGTGTAAGTATTGCCACGGCAGTAGACTTCCGAGCAGAATACTCTGCAACAGAAGTTTAGGAAGAGATTCAACATGCTGTATGACCCTTCAAACTTCAAATGTGCAGCTTTTGTGTCAAGTTCTTTCGAATATTGGTTGTTGTTTTCCTCTTTTCTGGTTATTCCTCTAGACGTTATGGGAGGGTGATCCCGCTGACTCTACGCCATGTTGACGGTCTCGCCCTGCAGTCTGTCGCGTGACTACGTCAACCCTGCCGTCTCTCCCTCCTACGGCCGTTGTTATCTAGGGTATACTATCCGCAGTCTCGAAGACCGAGTTCCCCTAATGGTCCCAGACCATTCAAACTCCTGCCATCTAAGTCATTATCAGATAAAGGAAATGCATCGCTGTAAACTCCCCCCTTTCACCTTTGAAAGAAACGGGTGGTGGGTGGGTGAAAACTACGGGATAAGCGCTTGCCAATGTTCTGGCTGTGTATCAATCTAGCGCCACTTATATCTACGGTGTTGTTGATACTCTTGCCCCGCCAAGCTGCCCTTTCTGTGTCGCTGCTCGACCCTGAAAGCACTGCTTGCTGAGCGTCACTGATTGGTACTTAACCAGAAAACTGGAACCACAACTCTCTTCTCAACAGTTCTTCCGTCCTTCCACAAACCTTAGATTAAGCTATCTTTCACTTTTGCCGTTTAGCTCAATCTCCAACTTTTTCCTTTTTCTTCCCGTTGAAGCCCCAAAGGGGTTCATATCAAGGTCATCACAACAAATACTGGCAGCAGCAATTTCGTGCGCGATATTACACACTACACACGCTCCTCGGATGCTTTGCTCCTCGTTACAACCTATACGAAGTATATACCTATTTTTATTACGGTAACAGCATTATTATTAGACGAACGTCGCCGATGATCCTCCGAGCAGACCCCCAGCGATAAACATCCGTCCAGCTGTGTCCGTGTGCGCAAGCTTGTTTTAATGTGCAAACGACGGACGGGACACAATGACACGGCTGTAGTACTGCCCACCCCGTACCCAGCATCGCAGACTAGACTACTGCTGCTTTTAGCCAACCCGTAATAGCGTAGTAACGCTACAAAAGGCGCCCCGGGGTGTTTACTGTATGGTCGGGGCGTTGTTCGCATTGTTTGCGTTTACCCAGGATTTGCCCGTTTTGCTGAAAGTGTATTACATCCCCTGGAGCGTTAACCGTGAGGGAGGCGTTTACTGGCATTATTACGGTAAGCACCGGCACTAACTGTGCTGCTGCTGCTACTCTGCTGTTGTTGCTGCTACGGAAAAAACTCCCAGGCATGTGACCCTGCTCACTCCACTCCGTGTGTGTTTTGTCGTGTGTGCGAGGTGTGTGTCTGTGTGTGTGTTTTTTATATTTTGGGGCCGTGCCTTCTTACACTCCCCTGTCTGTTTACTTCGCGGCACGAAAGGGCTCGCGACGCTGGTTTTGGAGTTCATTGTACGCAAAACACAACACAGTAGTTGTGGCGAGGATTTTTACTTTTTCGTTTCGGAGAAGAAACGATTTTCTATGGTATACTTCGTACAGCCAACTCAAAGACCAAACTCTACTTGGCCAGAGTGTTTTGTACAGTGATTTTCAGTGTTGCTGTTTGAAAAACAGGATGGGATGGGGTAAGAATGAACGGATCCCGCCCACATTTCCAGGAACTTTCTTTCCAAGCTGGCCGTCTCGTGTACCATGTACTGGTATCTATTGTTTAACGCTGTTAGTCTGTCTGTCAACACGGTCTCGCGATCCAGAGCGTTTCAGCCCCGCCTGGCCCCATGGGTAGAGAGGCTGGGTGACACAACCAGCAAAATACTGGGTCTCATGCCGCGCCGAGCCGTGGCCGTCGCGTGCTGAGCGTTGCCGACAACCCCGAGGCCGTCCCGTGTCATCCTGTGCTGGTGGCTGGTGGCTTTAGTATTCACATTTCTAAACAGCGATCTGATCGACCAAAGAAGCCCCACGCCAGAGGGCGCTGACTCTTTTCTAGAAGGATCGGCTGAAAGGGATTATTCCAGCCATTGGGCCATCGAGGTCCCGCCGCACCCGGGGAGGATAGGGCCCCATCCCCGGTTAAAAAACCCTCCATCACGCTACGTCTCCGACTCACCGGGGACGAAAACGGCGATCCTCCGGGTCGACACCGCCCCGCACGGTGTAGAAACCCCGACCCCATTGATTGCCTGATCGCTGATTGGCTGAGGTTCGTGGAGCCAGCGGCACCCGGAGGGGATAAGGTCCCATCCCAGGGTTAGATATCCTCCCAAACATCTACAACTCCAACATCCCGGGGATTAAAATGGTGACCCCCCGGGTAGATACCGCCCCGCACGGTGTGGAAACCCCAATCCCGCTGGCTGATTGCTGTTTGGCTGGGGTTCGTGGAGCCAGCGTGCGGCGAGAGTTGCCCCTCGGGGCAACGTCGAGGTCTCGCCGCACCCCATGAGGATAAGGTCTCACCCCCAGATCATAATTCCTTCCATATATCTACAACTCCAACAACCCCGGGACGAAAACGGATACCCCCCGAAACCCCAACCACACGGGCTGATTGCTGATTGGCTGGGATTCGTGGAGCCATCGACCGTGATTCCAAACTGGTTCAAGGCAGTGCTAGGCATAGAGAGCCAGCCTATTACTACTATGGCCACTACACGGCTGCTGTTGCACTGCTGTTGGTGCTGCTTGGGTGGATACAACCTGGTTTGCTTCTTGTGCCGTCTGTACTACGTTTATACTAGGGTCGTACCCCGTCGGGTACCCGGAGCAAACGGGTACCTCGACGTTTTCCAAAGGTACTGCCCGTACCCGTGACCGGGTACCCGTTTTTTCAGCCACACGAGCCCGGGTAGTGCGGGTACACCCGGTTCCCCACGTACCCGGACAACTCTATACAGCGCTGTTTACGGGCAGAACAGCGGCACGACAAGGCGAGGATAGTGCGTACAATGATTCACACCGACACGAGAACTAACAAGCCCCGCAAGATGGTGGAATACTCCTACTCATACCGTCGACTGCCTTCGTTTTCGTACATCACACAACAGTTCCTGCTGTTTCCTTTAACAACGATGATCTCGTTTGCAAAACGATTGTGAAGCGTTACAAATGGGATATTTGTAGGTACTGCTGTACGTACGCCTCACGCTAGCGAGGTACAAACTGCAACAAATTCAATACACAAAAAAACGTACCCGTGGCCAGGTACCCGTCTTTTCAGGCACACGGACTCGGGTAGTGCGGGTACCCGGGTACCCGGACAACATACAGCGAATAGGCAAGGGTTACCAGGGTAGTACGGGTACCCGGGTATCCGGGTACCCGGACAACTTGCGGCGAAGTAGGCGAGGGGTAGTGGGGCCTGCCGGTACGGCCGCTTGTGTGTGTTGGAGACCCTTACGGTTTTGTTTTGAAGTGTTTTTGGAGGTATGGTGAAGGATATCGAACCGGGGATGCACGTAATAAGTAACCGGGTATCCGGGTACGGGTACCCGTTCATGTCGGGTCCCGGGGTCCAAATACCCGGCGGGTATTAGGTCCTACCCGTACCCGAACGGGTAGTGACAGGTCCGGGTAATACCCGCCGGGTACCCGGGTAGTAAACGAACGGGGTACAACTCTACCAATGTGTTGTATACGGGTATGTATGATAGTGGAGCACGAGAGCGTTCTTCAACCCGGTGCTGGGTTCGGTTCGATTCAGTGTATTTTCTCGGTGGGGTGGGGCTGGCTCGGCTTTGCGATCGCAATGGCCCGTGGAACAGTGAAGTGACACAGTAGGTCCCGCGGCACGGTCGCGCGCTATGCGTTGTATGAAATCCCAATCGCGCAAATCGCGCAACGAGAACGCAGGCAAGACACAAGGCTGCAGCACTCGACACTTGACAGTAGCTGGCAGCCTCTCTTCGTTCCCCTTCGCGGAGTCGCGGAGGCAGCATACTCCTGCCAATTGCCAACCCAGCACCTTTCAAACTCTGCATAATTTTAAACAGCCAAATTACTGTAATACATTGTTGGTTCGAGCGTACCTGGTACCGGTACCAGGTAGTTCTTTGGAAGCTCCAGATGACAACCAGTCTTTCTCCGTGTTATGTAGGTTGTGCCCGCCGCAGCCGTGGGCTCTGTTGACGAAAGTCAATGACGCTACGACTGACTTCATGCTATGCAAGCACTTCAGCTTTATTTGCTCCGTGTTTTGAACTTTTGAGGAGTTCCAGAGATATTTGTTTCATATAGCGCAAGCGGGTACAGGGGAGGGACGCATTTTCAAATATCAGCAACAAAAAAGGAGAGACATACTTGCTGGCAAGGGCGCAAATGCGCGTGTCGGGCAAAGTAGGGTGTCTACGAAGTGAACTCTTGGCTTGTGATCCACACGGGCAGAGGTCAGTCCATCCTCCTTTCGGGAGCACGAACGCAGTCACTCGTGCAGAACTTCTCGGGCGATCCTTTTAGTTTTAGGTGAGAGGTGAGAGTCCTGTTGCTTCTTTGGTGAGCAGGATCGCCGGTCGGGTCTACGTATGGTCTACCGGCAGTCCTTTTTTTTACCGTCTGCCTACGTATAGTCCATGGTGCCGGGTGTCGGGTGCATTAGTTTTTTGGTGCAACTGCTGTGCGCGGGATGGGTGCAGAGCAGCCATGCCGTGATTGCACCACAGATAGATGTTCCCAACGCCCAAGTCCCAGTCAATCCTCGACTGCAAGATTATATTTTGGTCCAGCAAGCGATCTCTTGGGGCGGCAAAACAGAAACATGCCAAAACATCAAAACATGCACGAGCGGCGGATTCGAATCCTCCCCGCGCCGGATGTCAGCATTAGCCGGCGCTGGGTTGCATTGCATCCGCATCCTGCCCATAACCATAACCATGATGATCCATGATAATACATGATGCGTGTCGATGGGGACGACCAGTCGTTCGTGGTTGGCAAATTGGCGCCTTTCTTGCCTTGGCAACAGGTATACTGTATGGTGTACATCGGATGCTGGATGCTGGATGCAAATGACTTGGTGTCTTGGTGTACCACCCTGTCGAGAATGTAACAACCGTTTATGTATTCCCGAAAGGTCCTTGCATTACCGGACTCCATATTGATACTCGTATCGTATACCTGGTATAGTATATCCATATATGGGTACATTACGGATTCAAAACAATGTTCTACCACCACCATACAACAGACAGCATATAACGGCAGCCGCAGCAGCAGCACCCAGTACATGGCGGCATACTTTGCGGACAACGTGCAACCCAAGGGGCGCCATAATTCAAATGTTGCACAACAGAGTGCAAGTAGTTGTCTGCCAGTAGAAAATATAATACTTTTGTAGTTGTCTACCAGGTACGATACTACTGTAGTTGTACCGTACTACCTACTGTAGTTGTACCGTAGTTTCATACCTGGTACCTGGTATTAATAGTTGTTAAAAAGGGTTGGAAGGTCCGCAGTCCGCAGGGGTCCGTCACGAAGAATGAAATACAAGTACACAGGGGCAGGTACGGTACAGTATTCAGGTGCTTTCGATATTGAAGCGTGTCATGCAACTCAACCCAGACTGTTGACGGGCTGCGAACCCACCGTAGCCTAGCTCTGCTTCCTACTTGAAGACTCTTCTTGCGTCTTTCACAGTATGTTCATGTCTACCCAGCGAGATCCATACAAAGTACATGCCAGTACAATACATGCATATGCCACATGAACTGAATATCCTTCCGATATGTACCGGTAATTGACTACTCGTACGTACGTAGAACCAGAGAAACGCTTGCAAGTTCGGTGGTCACAAGACACGAATTGAATGAGATCGAGAGCGTATATCTCCACCATTCGTACCGCGGTATACTGCTGCTGTGCTGCTGTATATAAATCCAATTGCGTCGTGGGAAGCAAAGGAGATAATATATCAAACGTCCCAGGTCCAGATACTCGTAGATTTACTACATATCATACCGGTGGACGCCCCCCCCCCCTATCAGCACCTTTTGCAATGTAAAAAAACGCAAGGTGCGGATTTGCCTACTGTTGTGCGTTCTGCGGACTTCGCGTCTTTTTTTACGTATGTCCCGAAAGGTGCATATTAATAATGAATAGAGGGTCTGTCGTTTGGATTGGCGTAAGAGTGATTATTGGCGTTCCAAAATGTGCTTACTAGAGCGCCTGTCTTTTGCGCAACTTATATTAGGATCTCGAAAAGGGGGGGATTCTGTCCACCCGTATTTAAGGTGTTACACCAGGTGTTTTGTCTCTCACGGTATACAGTACCAGGTATACAGTACTGGTACAGGATGCCTATAAAAGAAACAGGAATCCGGGCTCAGGCTGTTTGTCCTATATTTTCATGTTGCTGAGCCTCTTTCTTTTAGACCTCATTCTTACTTTCACCGGGGGTGGAAATTGGAGCCGATCCATGTTTTGTTTTGAAAAAAGGCGCTCGCTTTTGCTATTATTAACTGATACCGTATCCCCGACGAGCAGAGGTAAGCAGCAGGGCGACCCAAAGGCGTCGGGGCTTCGCAAAAAAAAACTCGAAAGCGGCGCAGCCGCGTTTCTGGCCCGTTTCTGGCCCGTTTTGGCTCCGGGTTGGGGTTTGGGTTAGGGGTTGGGTTGGGCCTACGCCGCCCGTACCTTGATCCCACTAGGAAGCGCTTCTTAGCCCGCACAGCGGTGAAACAGTAAACACGGCCCGGCCCCTGGAAGATCCGTTCTATATACGGCGTTATTAAGTACAATCATGTACACCTGGTACAGAGACTTATAAGTACTTTCTTTCTTTTTTGTTCCATCCCATCTGATATTTTTTTGCCCTATAATACTTCTCCGGCTCCCTCCCCTTCGTATCTCATATCCGGGGTCACTTAGCAGGCACTCCTCCCCCCTCCTCACTACGCCGTACAATGTGCCAGAGGGTACTATTTTACATGAATGAGCATGCTGGTATACTGGTGTTATTGCATCTGTCCGACCCAGGGTCGGTGATTGTTGCTTCCGATGGCGAAGCTACAGCGACCGGTCAAGATATGATACACCTGTTGTTGCGGTGAAATGTATCTTCCCCTCTTTTATAGCCTAACCCAGTAAGTAGCCCGGGTTGTTCTTCGTCGTCTCTAATGTTGTCTGCAATCTACTCGCTCCCTGAAAATGTATACGAAGTAGTCTACCAAGGATGATGCACTTTGCATTCCCACTAAGAAGAAGAAAACAAAGGGAAACCAAATAAAAGGCAACCTATGTATGAAGTATAACTCCCTTGTGTACCTATTTCCAGCTTAACATCGTTCTGCCCCACTTGCTGTACTTGCTTCACCCTTCCTACTCTGCTAACTGTAAAGTGGGGAGGAGGAGCATCGCACTACTGGAGAGTGCCGCCGGGGAGGGCGCGCTCCCGGGCGTTGAGGAGGGGCAGCACGCGAGGCGTCCGACCCTGGGCGGGTGGTCCCTAAGATGGAAGAGCAGCAGCGACGGGCCAGGCTACGCGCAAGGGATGCGGTCCGGAAGCTCGCGGCTGAGCGTGGCGAGGTGAGGGTGGTTGTTCGTACTTCGTATTCGAGCTGGTTCAAGCAAAAAACAATATATACATCCGCCACGAATGCCGCATGCAATATTCACTAGAATGTCACATGTTTGGTATCATACTGACCGCCACGAACAGCGGTAGAGGGTGACATGGCCAGTTTTGTTGTTGAGGGGCTGGGGCTGGCGCTAGCGGCGACAATATGTCCCGACCAACCACAGGCCTTCAAAAAGGTCAATAACAGTCAGGCATTTCGGTAGGAAGAATGTATACATTTGTTTTTCGAAAGGAGCCGGTTCCACGTACTCCAAGGCATGTCTGTAAACCGTTTCGCGCAAATATTCGAAGAATTGACCGCGTAGGACCAGTATCAAGTCACATTAAACGCCGAACGTCGATGCTACACTGGAACCAAGTAATTAAAGCCAACTACGTAAATAGTACCTGGTACATATTTTCCGCACAAAAGTCCAAAAATGTCCACGCCGATTTTGAGAGATAGACCCTTAAGTTTTGCACACGTGTTATCCGAGCCCCCACCGACCCTTTGATGAACGGTGTTTGTTTTTTTCTCGCCAGATGTTTGGGAAATAGTCACAAAAACATAGGCAGCCAAATATCTGGAGAACAATAAAAAAACACCGTCCGTTAAAGGGTCGACAGGGGCTCAGAGAACACGTTTTTAAGATATATCTCCAAAAAACGGCGTGGACTTCCGACGCTGAACAAAATTGGGT
The DNA here is from genome assembly GCA_036873965.1 of Neoagarum fimbriatum. Taxonomy (NCBI): domain Eukaryota; class Phaeophyceae; order Laminariales; family Agaraceae; genus Neoagarum; species Neoagarum fimbriatum. The sequence continues at coordinate 841,983 of JAYJMC010000246.1, read as the reverse complement.
CTTTTAGCTTGAACCAGCCTGTATCTGATATGGGGTAAATATGTAGGATATCAGGTATAGAAATAACGATTAGAGGAAAATGCGTGTGAGGATTGGGG